>QRFJ01003171.1:127431-183482 GCA_006176705.1 Cocos nucifera | reverse complement strand
TGAAATCATAATCGTTGACTCCTTAAGAATAATAGAATAACGACTTAATCATCATTTATCATTCTGGGTAGCAAATAAAAAATTTTAAAGTAAACAAAGTTTTGCACCATTATCGAGAATTATTTTTGATTTTTGATTTTTATTCTTGATTATTAAATAATTCTGACAAATGCACCAAATTTTTGACTCCATTGTCGAGAAGGCACGGACATTAATTTTTTTGTTCTCTTGATTTTTCTATAAATAAATTATAAATAAAATTTAATTTCTTATAAATTCTTGCTAATTTTTTATATTTTATAGAAAAGAGATTAAAGAATAAAAAGAACCAAGAGTTTTGCTTGGTGAGATCAATCCTAACCCTAGTTCTTTTTCCTTTTAATTTTATTTATTTATTTATTTTATTTTTAAATTAGTTTAAAAAATATCCATTTAAACCTAATTAAAAGCCTCATGATAAGATTAGAAATCAATACTGCTTAGATAGCATGCAATCTTAGTATTTATTATTTATATTTTTATTTTTTTTGGTGATTGTTGGAGGCAGGTAAGCTTTCAGAATTCAATTAGTTGCATGCATTCTAGTTTAAATTCATAGAAATCCTTTGATTGAAAACTTTTATTGCATATTCATATTAAACCAAATTAAAATTAAGGGCATAACCCAATTAAACAAGATAAGGTGGGGATTTGATCACCCTTCCTTGCCCACAAACAATCAACCAGCATCGTGCATTGACCTAAGTTTCCTTAATTTTAAAATCAATCAGACATCAACCCTAGGAACTCGAGCTCAATAGGAACAAAGGAACCCTAAAGTTGAACCAGGTAGGATTAAAGTCAATTTGGACTGATGTCTAAGGAAAGTGTTTAAAACAAGGACGACTGGCCCGAAGGAAGGTGTTTCTAATAAATGATATCCATCGCTACCTGGTCCCAAGCCCATTGGATGTCTAAGGACAAGAATGGGGGGACTCCTACCGATCTTACATCTTACCTCTGCTAGTTGATTGCTAATCCTACACTTGGAGGGCTTGAAGATGACCTTGACAGTTAGGGAGCTGTCTAGATCTAGGACAACTTTAGTCAGGATTTGATTGATCAACAATTGATTGCAAATCAAATCAAACCTAATTAAATTATTCTTTTCTCTCTTCTAGTTCTAGGACTTCTTAGATTCTTCTTTCTTTCCTCTACTTTCTCCTATAAAATAAAATAAAAATAAAATAAAATTAAATTTACTAACTAAAAATATAAAAAATAAATTAAATTAAAAATTAATAAATTAATAAATAATTATATAAATAAATAAAAAAAATAATAAAAAAAATTTTAAATTTTTTTTTGAACAACATGATAGGGTTGCACTAGTGTATCAACGATAGAAAATCACTTTAACCTGATCTAAGTTGAAACCCAACCATAAAATTAAAAGGCTGAAGTTGTATTAAAACTCGATAATCAATGAGTGATAATTTAAAGACCACCTAAGTAGATTGAGAAAATACTTTCCTATCCACTAATAACCCACACTTATACCAATTACCTAAAATTCATGCTACTCTCACTATTGAATCAAAGTCGACTACAATCCAATGCTTTCCATATTTTATGGGGAAACATCAATAAGGTCCTTGATAAACATCTAGATAAATTCCTTAAAAACTTCTGCTCTATGTGAGAATTCAAAAATTTAAACTAATGATGCTTCTTAGACTAATTTCCTCTATCATAAAAGACAAAGCCCAAGTACTAGCTTGGGACAATAGGGCAGATCAATTAAAACTTGGGTTGACTGAAAGTAAATTTTAAAAAAAAATTTACCCCATAGAGCCAAACCGCAATACATGAAGGCGAGCTATTCAGCTGAGCCAGCTTCCAGGGAACAGATCACAGTCATGGAGAGGACTTAAGGAACTCTTTAGAAAATGCCCATACAGTGGTTTGTCTATAATGTGGCAAATAGTTCAAGCTTTCTATGAGGGTTTAGGAGATCAATACAGAAGATAGTAGATGCATCCCGTGGAGGCATATCAATGAACAAAAGTGAAACGAAGCCTATACCTTATTTGAATCCTGAGTGAAAACTCAATTAAAAACCATGCTTTCGTTGTCTTTCACCAAAACCTGGGAGGAGATCTATGAATTTAAACATCTAGAATTCTAGTCATAAGACTAATTTAAATTTGATATAATAATAAGGGACTTTCTTGGCTCAGAAAAATTAGATCAAGTCCAACCCCTAGGTCCAACAATCTCCTGACAATTTCAATCATCTACTTCTATTAATCAGAAGATTGTTCAATCTATACTAGTCCAACACAAATAAGTGGGAGTGAATGTCCTATGACTTGCCACAATGTTCATCTTTGATCCAAGAACAAGTCCAAGACTGCTAACAAGGCTACTCCAAGTCGGTTAATGATCCATTTCAAATTTCATATAATCCAGATTGGATCAACCATCATAATTTTTCTGACATCTCAACAGACTTAGGCTCAGACCCAAATTTCATTGGTTTATAAAATATCAAAATAGATCCTAATACCAAAATTAATGCCTATAACGAGGTCAGCCTTAGAAGCTTTCTAGCACCCATATCATTAATCAGCCCCATACCCTCCCGCCTCTCAATATACCAATCTAGCCTATGATAATTTAACCACCTTTAACAGATTGATTTCTGACTTTCAACAACAATCTTATTGCAGACTAGAAGGCTCAACATTAGGATAATAGTTGAGTTCTAATTATGGAGGAAATAAGATCAATTATCAAGGGCCTTACACATTCAAACAATCCCACCTTAATATCCACCAACCACCTGATCAAGTTATTCAATATTATGTCTACTTAAGAATCCCCTAATCTGAGAATACCAAAGTAATTTCTAAACTAAAAGCTATAGGATTCTCTTATGGACCCATACCAAGATCAGGTGAGAGAGCTAGTATGATTGCTTAGCCAAAATAAAAAATTTAGAAGAATGTTAGTACTGAGACTAACCACATAGAAAACCCGAGTCAAGAATTTAGTACTGATGCCACTATTCAGTTTAAATGAGATAGAATTAAGGGAAAAAAGAATAGAGATTTACCCAAAACTTATAAAACCTATGTCCCTATTTCCTCAACCCTAGATCGGTTCGTCTTACAAAAACAAGAAGGCATATAATGAAATGTCAATGAGTTATTTAAAAAAGATCATATTAATTTATCTCCAAATATTTAAAGCCATCTTAAATCACCATTCCAGAACCAATGAACCCAAACGTACTCTCTAAAACTCCATTCATGAGTATTTTAGAAAAACATAATAGAGAAAAATTCTTAATAAATATGGGTCTGAGAATGGAATTTACAATATTATATCCCTAAAATTAATAAGTGAATATATCAATAATGGGATTATAAATCAATTTTCTGAGATTGGCCAAATCCAAAACCATTGGAATTTGCAATCCAATATTTGACAACAGGATAGTTGAGCTGCATTGTATCTTGGCTGAAGATTCGGGTAACTTAGCGGCTTATTTGAAAGCAATCCAATATTAATTTTATCTAATTTACTTTTTAGTTTATTTTTAGGATAATTGAATAAGTGTTGGAGGGAGAGCCCAAATTTTCGAAGGTATGTGCGGAGCAAAAATAGAGTCAGGTTATTCCTTTCATGTTCTTTATTATACCCTTTATTTTTATTCTCCATTGAGGAAATGTCGATTAAGTTTGAAAGAGAGAAAAATAAAATATTTAAAATTTAAGTCTTCGAAAAAGTTAGTATTTAGTATTTGATACCTGTTATGCTTAGAATCGAATAAACCTAAGCTTTTTAAAAAAAAATTGATACACAGATCAGAGAATCTGTGAGATTATTGCAGGAATCAAGTATTAAGAAAATTCAATAAGATTAAGTCTAGAAGCATAAAAAGTTTTTCCTTGAAGCATTTCTAATATTTTTACTAGCAATCAAAGAAAAAGTCTACTTTTAAAGCTTGTGTAGGATATACTATAACGTTTCTTCATATAACAAATTTATTAATAAATAGTTTTCAAGTACTTCTGACTAAGTAATCGGGCCTCTTTGCCTAAGCAAGCATTGAGTTTCACGTCAAAAGATGGGAAGGGCAAAGAAGCTTCGTTGTAAAGCTAGCTTAACTTGTAGCCTATTTGATTCAGCTAGTAAGTCCGAGGGGTATTCTAACCTATTGCCCTAAAGCCAACTAGTTTGGGAGTCATTGCCAAGACTTTGCTAATATGGATCAACATAGAAGCTAAGGGGTTAAGACACTCAATTAGTGGTTACAATGTTTAAAAAAAAAAATATTGATTTTCCATCGAATAATCGATCCATTGCTAAGTAAGCACATGATATTTGCCATCAAAAAGTTGTGATAACTGTAAAAATAAAAATCAATAAAATGAAGGAGGAAAGTAGCAATACACTTGGCCTATATGAAAGTTCAGACAAATCAAGAGATAAAAGTGGGATAATTTAGAAAAAGTTCTGAAAAATTTAATATTCTTTAACTTAAATTTTTTATTGATAAGTATTATACCATAATGATATGTTCTCATTTAACTCTTACTGATATCAATGCCCCATTTTTAAAAACTACTTAGGTAAAATTTTGAAACTCTAAAGTTTAAAGTATTTTAAAACTAAATTCTTTCATTTACTCGAGGGATAGAGCAAAACTTAAGTTTGGTGGTGTGATAAGCATCATAAAATCACCAATAAAAGTATTAAATTATTAATTATAATTTTTATTAATTTTTAAAAATTATTAATCAATTTATATATTAATTTTTAAAAATTTATATATTTTTATTTAATTAAAAAATTAATAAAAAAAAATAATAAAAATTAAAAAATAAAAATTTTATTATCAATATGGGAAAGAGCTCATTTTTTTTTATGACAACAAATAAAAATTTTTGAGTAAAATAGAGCTAAATTAGAAAGATATAAATTTTTTAAAGAAATAAAATAAATATAAAATTAAATTAAAAAAAGAAATGGACTCAGTCGGCTCCGCAGCCCAGCCACCAAGCCAAGCAAAGCATCAACAGCTGACTTCAACCATTTGAAGCATCCATCGATCCATGATTCACAGATTAGACTTGCCAGCTCTAGCAGCAACCGACGAATCAAGCGAACAACATTGGCCAAGACTTGGACTCTTTAAGGGTCACAGAAATTTATCGCGGCTCATAGAATATTTGCGTCTTTTCACTCAGTGACAAGAGTGCTGATTGCCCTATGGTGTGCGGTACGGTCGGTCCACGCTGGTCCATTGGGAATACAATTGCACATCGCTGATGCTGTGGTTGCTTGTGTTTCAAGATTGGACGCGTCGAGTTTATTCCAACTTTGATTTGGTTTTCTGATTTCACTCAATCCACTAATAGATGGGCGCGCTCGATCCGGTGATTTGCAACGAATTCTAAACACTTTCTGATTGATGATCAGGATCCCAGATGCATGATTTGCAGCCAGATCCCCATCAATGAACGAGTTCGAACGGCCAGAATTTAATCCAACCCTAAATCTGGCCTGATACTCATACCGATTTTGTGATTTATGGAATGCTATTGGACTTCTATTGAATTGGCTAGAATTCACCAAAATTACCAGAGTCATATCAGAGCTTATTTTGTTCAATTTATTCCAGATTGCTTTATATTTTTGATGATTTAACAAAGGCTTATTAGTCCCCACATTCCTTTAGATAATAAAATATCCAAACCCTCCATAGCTCATAAAAGACCTTAACCCCTCCAGAAATCAATATACTCCAGTCAAGGTACAAGCTGTATAGGGTCGAAGCTAGGCTATGGTTAAAGACATGCTTCAAAGCAATGGATGCCGAGGAAGAGAGCTGGGTTTCTACACCATCTTTCTGCCAATACCGATCCAAGATCAGAGATCAAGTTATTTTATTCTTTTTAAATTTCATGTATTTAAATTCTAAAATTTTGATTAATAAAAATTTAATTTTTTTGCACTTTAATTTTTTGCTCTTAATTTTTATTGCAATTTAATTTCTGTACTTTAATTACTTTTTATTTTATTGCAAGTAGATGCTAAGATCTAACTAGTAGATCTTAGTACCAAGTTTAAATTTTTATATTTTTTAATTTTTATTTTTAATCTTCCGACTTCACTTTTGATTCCAAAACTCAATTTTTTTTTTTTATAAAATCAAAGATTTTAAATCTAAAAATACTACCTTCTCTGTGGATTCGACCCAACTCACTACTATCTATAAATTTTTAATTATTTTAAGAAGTTAGATTAAACTGATAAACATGGTGTCTTAATGACAACATCGCATTCCTATCATATACCAACCTTCTAGATCAATCACCATCCTCATGATGATCCTACGGTTGGGAGCATTTTATGAGTTAATAATTAAAATTCATGTCTTAAATTTTCAACTTTTGAAAATATAAACTATCATTACCATTAACTCAAAGGATGTATCACAGACACTTTCAAATATACACTATGATAGAAAATAATTTATTTTATTATTTATAGTCAAAATTATAATTTTATTCTTAAACATATATTATAAGTGTCAGTCAATCTGGCTTCTAGGGCACACATACTTAACATGCATTGCATCCATATAAGTGATTGGGTCCTCATCGTTCTCATCGAGTTTGACGGGATCACCATCCTAGACCAAGAATCCTTAGTATCAGTCCAGATGGTGGAGTACTTTGCTAAATCGCCTTAATGGTGTGGGTTCACTAGGCTTCAGATTTGATTTGATCAAATCTGACTTAGGTTCAACATTTTGTGTCAGACTTTCTACCTGTTGAACTTCATCATGTTCAACTTTAGAGGCAATAGTTTCTTCATTAAGAAACTCCTTTTCTAAAAAGGTTGCCCTAAGGCTGACAAACACCTTTTATTCATCAGCATGGTAGAAATAGTATCCTTTGGTCTCTTTTGGATGCCCTATGAATGTACACTTGTCAGACCTAGGTCCAAGTTTGTCGATAACCAACCGTTTGACATAAGTCGGACTCTCCCGAACCCTAAGGTGTGAAAGTCCTGGCTTACGCCCTGTCCATATCTCATATGGGATTTTAACTATAGACTTACTTGGAACTCTATTTAATAGATAACAAGCTGATTTGAGTGCATATCCTTAGAAGGATATCGACAAGCTGGAAAATCCCATCATGGATCAAACCATGTCTAACAGAGTCCGATTCCTCCTTTCAGACACACAATTATGCTATGGTGTTTTAGGAGAAGTCCATTGGGAGAGAATTCCATTCTCTCCTAGATATGTGAGAAACTTACCAGAAAGGTATTCTTCTCCTCAGTCAGATTGAAGAGTTTTAATACTCTTTCTACTTTATTTTTCTACTTCACTTCGGAATCGTTTGAACATTTCAAAAGGATGCGACTTATGTTTCATTAGATAGACATATTCATATCTAGATAGATCATCTATGAAAGTGATGAAGTAGACATATCCACCTCTAGCACTTATGCTCATTGGTCCATATACATCAGTATGTACAAGACCTAAGAGCTCATTGGCTCTCTCATCTTTTTCAATAAAATGTGACTTGGTCATTTTACCAAGAAGACGTGACTCATAGGTTGGAAGTGATTCATAATCATTAACTTCGAGGATTTCCTCATGAGTTAACCTATTTATTCTGTTCTTGTTTATATAAACTAGCCTACAGTGCCATAAGTAGATATCTGATACACTATCTAATTTGGGATGCTTGCCAATAGAATAGACTACATTAATAGGTTGTGATAACGTATATACACCATTGTTCAATTATCCACAAAAAGAAGTAACACCATTCACAATGACATTACAAACTCATTTCTTTATTGAAATTTCATAATTGTTCATGGCCAAAAGGCCTACAAAAATGATATTTAAAAAGAAACTAGGACAGAAATGATAATCACTAAGAACAATGGTATGAGATTTAAATACAAGTTTTAAAATTTCTAAAGTTAGAACTGAAACTGATCTTCCATTTCCAACGTTCAGGAATCTCTTGCCTTGCTTGAATCTTTTACTGACCTGCAACCCCTGCAATGAATTACAAATATGGTAAGGGCTATTGGTATCCAATACCTAGTCAGTAATATCATAAATTGAGAAATTACAAAGAGTTATTATATAAATATCTTGCCTAGCAACAGCTTGCTTCTTTCTCTGCCTGTTCGGATCCAGGGAGCCAATGTACTGAGGATAGTTCCTCTTCCTATGCCCCCGCTTCTTGCAAAAGAAACATTCAGCTTGACTCTTATCGGATTTGGTCTTTGGGGTCTGAGCTTGCACAGGTGTCTTAGCATGAACATGCACCTTCTTGGCTTTCTTCTTCTTGTTCTTCTTCCTTTTTCCAAAGGATCGAGAACGAGAAGATGAACCTCCCATTAAGTTCACCGACTCCTTATGGAGTTGGTGATCCTTCTCAAAGTTCTGAAGTAACCCTAGTAACTCATGGTAGTCCACTTCAGGCTTTGACATTCTATAATGTGTAAGAAATGGGAGATAAGACTTGGACAGCGAGTTCAGTATTGCATCTTTCCCAAGTTGTTTGTGCAAGAAAAAACCGAGCTTGCTCAAGCGCTCTATTAGCTCGATCATGTACAATACATGATCAGTGATAAAGGCACCATCCTACATTCTGGCATTGAAGATGGCATAACTAGTCTTATGCCTCTCAACGTCATCGGGTGTGCGAAAAGAATCCTCCAACACTTAGAGCATTTCATTTGGCCGAGCTATCTCAAACCTGCAACTGAACTCATCGCTCATCGCAGCCAGCATAATGCAGCGCACCATGGTTCCATCATTGAGCCACTTCTAATAAGTGTCTCTAACTATTCTACATGCATTGATAGCTAGCTCCTCAAATGCAGGATCCATCAGCACATATAGGATCCGTTCATGCTCTAGGACAAATTTCAACTTTCGGTACCAGCTATCAAAGTTGGGTTCCACCAACTTATCATTATCCAACAATGGTTGGAGCGATAGAGAAGTGGCCATGTCTGCACAAAAAAAATCGATACCTAATTAGTAATTAATTTATTAAACCTAAAAATTTGGATTTTAATCAAAAGGTTTCTTCCACTATTTTATTCGAATTGGTAGCCTCTACCTCCAATTTGAGGAATTATCCTAATTCCCTGGTGGTTACTAGAATCCACGTAGACTGTACACAAGCCCAACTTTAGTTGGCCCACCCATGTACATCTAAGGATAGGTTTATAATCAATTATTTCTCTAAATAATTTTTAGTAATTAAATTTTGCCCCAGGCCTTGATTAGTAGGCTTTGGCCTTCTCAGAAAAGGGTCCAATTAGGTCCAACCATTAACATGACTATACTTGGCCTATCCAACCAATGAATGATCAGGCCCACCTGACCACCCTTTAGAAAGATATATCCAAGAGATCATATAATGAATGATAATTCCATCAATCAATAAGCACCAGGCCTTTAAGCCTCCAATGATTATTCAACTGATGGACTCATTATCATCCACTTTAATGAGAGGCTATGATCCAGTTATCATATAACTATTTCATTTTAGGGATCTAATAATTTTAGAGAATTTAATTTATAGAAGTGAGTAGTTTAGATTAACCAGCTTGTCATGATCCTCCTGCTCACTTCACCAAGTCAACTTAAGGGAGACGATTAATACGCTGGTCTAGGAGCACCTAAATCAGTCAAACTGATTTATCTAGCTGACATAGGTTAGCTCGAATAGTCAAGCGATCTAATCAAAACATAATCTCACCAAGAGGCTAGGTAAGTTCAATTAGTGGAAGGGTCTGCCAGGCTTACCTTAGGCACTATCAGAAACGGTCAGGTAAGCAGGTTGCCAATTAAAAACCACAGGTTTGGTTTACCTTAGACACCAACTGATTTAATTAGTTTCAATTTGATCAACCTAATAGTTCGTGCTAGACTGCATAGCCAAGAATCAAGTCCATCTTGGGTCTTGTTGAAGACATGGACTTGACCAACTACAACTATTATAATTGATCTAGAGAATCCTTGATCTAATCTAAGACAATAATTGATTATATTTAGTCAATTCTCTAATTAAGTCCATTCTTTAATCTAACCCTAGGTCTAACTCAATTAATGGACCTAATCTCCACTAAATCATTTAACCTAATGTATTATGATTTGTGTTTTAAGATCTTTAATACACAATCCTAGATCCTAATCAATCAACTTCTTAATTCTTAATTAAGTTTTGGGCTGAGGGTTGGGGTTTGATTTTTCGAAAATGATTTTCATGTTTGTAAAATATTTTTACAACATCGTTCTATCAACCAAGTTGTATGTTTGATTCATAATCAATATGCAAGTAAAAAAAATATAAAACTACTTTAGATCTAATCTAAACAGGTTCATGTAATTGAAATAGTTTCAATAATAATCAATCATAAATCTTCCTAGATCAAATCTAACACATTTATGATGACTGAAATTAGATTAAAATATTTTTAATTAGATCATAATTTTTTTTGATCTAATCTAAAATTTTATGATCAATATTTTAGATCAGCATGTACTAGGATAACCTATTCACTGTAAGGGATAAACCTTGCAGCAAGATAAGCTTATGACAGTCCATGCAATCTAAAATATTTTATTTTTTTTTAATTTTAGATTTAATAATTAGATTATAAATTATATTTAATCTAAGAAATAATCTAAATATGCATAAAAATTATGTAATAATAATCTTGCTTTGATACCAATTGAAGGAACCAGATCTAGGGTTTACAGGTAGATCTTGAAAACTTTTTCAAGATCTTGCAGCGAAAGACTTAAATAAATTAAATATTTATTTAAATAAATATATAAATAACTAGATCTTAGATCTATTACATGATTAAGATATTATATTAAATCAAAAATTAAAATCAAATAAGAAAGGAAAAGGTTGATCAAATCAACCTAGATCTACACTACATCAAATGTAGGTATGAAGTTTATGGATCAGATCTATTACCTAAGTAAGTTTAGACATTCTAACTTACTGATCTGGGCTTGAGGATGAAGTCACAAGTTGCACACATGTCCGGCCTCTAGGAGTCATCCACACGAGCCTACAATCTCTGATCTAAAGTTCGATGCAGAAAATCAGCATAGCATACTAGTACTGTGCTGATCCTTCTTCGACGGTCAATCCGATGCTCCCTTCATTGAAATTTAGACTCTCTAAAATATGAGAAGGATGATGAGAGTTTGCTGATCTGAGACTCTTTCAAAAAAAAAACTCAAAAGAAAGGAGGAGAGGTTGAAAATAAAATAGCCCTAGAAGAAGACCCTCTTCTTCTTCTCTGTTCTCTCACCTAGACATCTACTTTGGTGCCTATGGAACCCCCAAGCCCAAGGATCTTCTTCCTATGATTTTTGCACACCCCAAACCACTCCCAAAGCTCTATATTTCATAAAAATATTAGAATAAAATTCATCCAATAAATAGGGAAAAAGAAGAGTCCAAGTTAGGTCAAATTTCTAGACTAGGAATATCCAAACATGGGAAGTTGTTGGGGCCCATTTCTTGGGTGCCTCCTCCACAATTTTTGGCATGGACTAGCAAGGGAGGGTGCACAAAAAAAGAGATTATTTTCATAGAATAAGAGAAGAATTAATTAAAAGATGGGGTGGCACTCAAGGGAAGATGTTTTGGTCAACAAGGATTCTATCTAATAGAATCCTAAGCAAAACCAATTCCTCCTTTGACTTGGTCTTCCATCTAACTTTCAAATATAACTTGGAGGGAGAGAGTAGGCATGAAAATTAGGAAGAAAAGAATTTTATATAAAAAATATCTGAAAAATAGGTATGGGGAGCGTTGGGACCAAGGTGGCGCAAGGAGATAGGGAGTCCTAGTCACACTAGGACTCCTATTTTGACTTGATCAAACAAGATCTTTTAACCAAATAAAATCAAGATTAAAGCAACATAATTAAATAAGGTCCTAACCCATTTAAGGACTTAATTAAATCCAATTTAATTCTGATTCATTTTTTAATCAAATTAGAAAATTGGATTAATCTGAGTCCTAGTTAGACTTGGACTAGTTCTTCCTTGCACTTGACTTATTCAATAAACCAATTGAACTTGATCAAATCAAGCCCAAACCAAATCTAATTAAATTATATTTAATTAGACTTAATCTAAGTATATTGGCTTAATTAAATTAAGCTAATTAGTAATTTAATTGCTAATCGATCCTCCTGCAATACTTGCACTAGGTTAAACACCAATCGTATTGATTGTTTAACTCTAGAATGATTCTTAATCGTTGATCAACCATCTGATCAGATCATAAGCTCTAATGTGTGTGACCTCATTGGTCCGAACCTAAGTTAGTAGCATAGAAATAAATTTTTATATCAATCGAAGTGACCATCTAGCAATGATATCCGACAGTCGGATAGGTCGAAGGTGTAGAACACCATCCTTAGAACCCATTCGGATATAATTTTCATATAATTCATCTCCTTGACCATAATGCTCATAGGACATATCAGAGTTCAACTATCAACTCTAATCAGGTTATCCATATTATATTTTAAAATATCAAATCCATCTGATGGATTACCCTGGCCAAGGTTTTGCTATATTGAAATATAATGATACATTCTTCTGCAACTCTTGGAGTGGTCAATTCAAGCTTGATCACACTCCAATTTTGCAAGTACATGACTGTTCCCAAAAGCCTTCCATTATTAAATTAGAAATTCAGTTAGTCTAATACCAAAGCACAGCAAGTTGCTTACAACTCATTGAGGTGATCTCAGGTCTAAGGGTTACCTTTACCTATATCCCATCAGAGATATTCTCGACAGTAGAATTTTCTGAAGTTGCTTACATTCAATGATGATGTACCCATACATCTCACCTGTATGCCATACTAGTGTCTCCACATACCTTGGTTAAGAGGACAACCAACCTATATGGCATATAGCGACCTATGCTTGATACATGCTGTCATCCTAATTAACAGCCTATCATTTGGTCGTAAATAAATTTAAGGACTAATCGATAAATCCTCTCTTGATCAAAACTAAATAGTTCTATGGACTTCATCACAATAATAGAGTTCATTAGAAGATGTAAACTTATGATAAAAAAAGATGCCAAAATATTTTTTATTAATTAATAAATTAATTATAATATCTCAACCATCAACAGGCTGATGATTGGCTTTAGGACATAATTCCCAACACAATCCTCTCCACCTAGATCTGTACAGTCCTAACACTGGTGCTGGGATATAGGTCCTTCTTCTGCACCCGTATGCTCTGAACCTTTGCCACAGCTTCCTCCACCTATGAAGCCAAGTCTATCTGGTGCTCCACCTAGAACTGAAGTCCTTCTGATGCCATAGAAGTCGACTCTATCTTCGAGTCCCCTGATGCCAACCACCCAATGCTACCTGCTAGGCCTGCTACTGTACCTCGAACACTATCGCTGATCCTTCGGACCATCTGCACTCTGCAGACCTATCTGAAACCATCTCAGATACACCACACCCTATGGGCACCTTCGAGACCATCAAGATTTCATCTGAATCTTCACTTTCAGTGACTATACTGATGAAATCTGAGCTTTCTCCTCCCTAGCACTTTTTCCAAAGTAGACACTTCTGCTTAAAGTACCCTATTTCTCTGCACTTGAAGTATCTCTTGGATTCCTTGCTGCCTCTCTATTCGCCCTTCTTCTTTCCTTTCCTATGCTTCTCTAAAACCATAAGACTCTCCTAGAAGACCTCCCTCTTCATCATCCATTTCCGTTGCTCGTTGGACCTGAGCACTAATATGATCTCCTTGTACACCAGTGTCTCCTTACCATATAGCAAAGTTATCAACAATGGATTGAAGCTCTCGGATAGCGTACATAGCAACAATAGACTCTTATCCTCCTCTTCTAAATCCATCCCTATATTGAGCAAGTCCATGCTCATCCAGTAAAACTGCTGAATATGCCCCGCAACATCCTCATTCTCCTACATTCGAAGGCTATACGGTTGCTTCTTTAGCATCAACTTGTTATATATGTTCTTTCTATGTACAACTGCTACAACCTCGACCATAATTCTTTGGGTGTTTTCTCCTCCAACAAACCATATAAAACCTCATCTACCAAATAAGCCCTAATCATGGCACATGTCCTTTTCTCCAAGGGCACCCACTCCTTGTCTTTGATCTCCTCCGGCCTATCTTTCAAGATCGAATCCAACCTCATCTGAACCAATAGATCCTCCACCCTTACCATTCACATCGCAAAACTTTTCTTTTCATCAAACTTCTCTAATCCTACCTTCAACCTACTATTCCCTATGATCAATCCGAATCAAATAACAGCAAATAGATAGATCTGAGAAATACATTGACTAGGGATGGTGGATAGCAACCTTGTGATCTCTTCTTTCCTTACGAAGCCTGGAGAAAACCTTTAGATCTAAATGTTGCTACTGATCTTTGCTAAAAATTGATCTTCTTCCTCCTTCATGCTCAACCAGACTCTGATACCAATTATTGTTCCTATGATTGCTCGAAGCCACAGCCGTAGATCCGATCTCTTGCATGAACTTGGATGTTAATCTAGCGAACTAAAGAATATCTAAGAAAGATGAGAGAAGGTAGGGTTTTGGTGTTGGAACTAGAGACTTGAGAGAAGAGAGTTAGGAAGAAAAGCTCAATTGTATTCTCTTCTATCTATAAAAGTTTCAATGTACTGGTTTATATACCCTAGAGTTTCCACATGAACCCTAATAAATCTTAGTTCAAAAGCTCCCTTAGGCTAACCCAATACATAAAAGCAGTCACCGAGCCCAAGTCTAACATGCTCTCATCCCCTGGATCTAAAAGGAATATGCCCTCAAGCCAATCAAAATTTATTTATTTTTGGGCTAACTTTTGTCTTTCAAACTCATGTAATGACATTTTAAAATAAATAAAGAAATTTATTTCATCATATGCAGTATCTTATTATTTATTTAGGATTATGATGAGATCATACCAGTAAGATCTAAAATCTTAAAACCTTAATTTAAAGCATTCCTAGTCGATGGGATATTGAGTTGGGGGTCAATATTTTTCAGTAAGACTAGCACATCCTTTGTATGCTCGATTGAGAGGGTGATTGATCTCACAATAACTTATGTATGACACTAATACAAGAATGTGGGTGCCCATTAGAGAATGAGTTCACTGAACTGATCCAAGTCGAGAATATCTAATGGTGTGTTATCTATATGTCAATTGATGGTTCTCATAGTGGAATTGTGCATGTAATCCTTTGACCTGAAACTACCATAGAACCTTATATATATGAATCCATATTTTGGTTCATACTCATTCATAACTCAGTCATGTATGGGATGATCTGGATATGGTGAATTATATATATGAAGGTTGTGAGTAGGTTAACATGGAATCGATCACTCCTGGTAAGAGGAAATTGCATCCTGCCTGCTTCAAACAAATGATGATTCAGGAAGACTTTGATCAAAGCATGATGAAAATTAGAAATAGTTTCTAATGTTTCATTAAATAAATCATCATCATAAGATTGAAAGAGAAATGAATATGATATTGGGATTGACATATTTTCATACCCAGAGTCATATTCAGGATGTAGGGTGATTGAAGGATCTAGTTGCATGGTAACTTTCACTGAAGGATATTTTTGATATTTTCATCAAAATTTCACATCTTTTGGATAGTCATGATACGTTGCTAAATGTCAATCATGTCTCATGGGTTCGATCAAATTAAATATTTTTAATTTGATCATTAAATTAGAAAGTATTCTAATTAAATCAAATTGGGTAGGCTAGTTTTGACCTAAATCAGTTTGGTTGAGTTCTAACTGGATTAGGTCAAATCACACCCAGACCCACTACTACTTAGATGTGGAACCCAATGGGTCACACACAAAGGAAATTGATTAAGGATCTAATTGGATTAGACCATGTTTGCAAGATGAACATGCTAGCACATGTAGCAAACCCTAGCACCTAGATTCGAATTGGATTCGAATCAACTTTCAATTTGGGCTAATTAAGGTCCGATTTGAGCCAAATTGGATTTGGTCTTGAATTGGATTTACCTAGATTGATTGAGCTTCAGATGGGGCATCACATACCAGAATCACACATGCTAGAGAGTCTCTCTCTTGAATGTTGGAAGTCTTTTATGCGCAAGAGACTTTGGCGCATGGGATTATGTTGGCGCCTACCTTCTTTGACTTTTCCTCTTTCTCCATGTCGCATAAATTTTCAAATGGGCATGGACATCAGATATGGGGCACAGAAGAGTCCTTCTGTAGGTTAAATACTCCATTATCTATTTAATATTTGCATGTGATGGGACTCCTTTCTGCCCTGGACTCCTTGTCACCCAGGACTCCTTGTTGCCCACTCTTCCTTGGCACCCCTTGGTACTTTGACTATTCAAATATTATCTTCACACCATTTTTGCTGAATGGGCATCCTATATCAAGGCCATTGGATGGCCTACTTATCTGATCTAATGGTTGTGTAAGTTTGCACAAAAAATGAAAGCTCACAACTCTTCGTAAATAACTTACATAGAATTAGTCTGAGAGTCCTTCTGCTTTAAGGCACCTCTTGGACTAAGTCTACATGTCATTATTTTTTTTATAAGGTGTAAGATAGGCTGAAGGGACATGAGATAATAATTTGGAAAGGGCATGAGAGAATGTGTTGGCACCCCTACGTACATTATAAATAAGGGTGCGCACCAAGAGTCCGAGGGTTATGAATATTATCTTTCTTTCTTACAAGTATTTCCTTATTATCCAATTTTCTTTCTTCCCTTCTCAAGACAGTAGAAAAATAAAATTAAAATTAAGAGATTAGGAGGAAAAATTAAGAAGACAAGGGAAAAAGAAAGAAAGATAAGGAGAGTTAAGGAAGGTGACATAAAGATTAAGGAAGGTCTTGCCCATTTAATTAAAATTCTTATTACTAAAATTTTAATTATATAAATTAGAGTTGCTGGTGTCTTGATCAAGTCTCCGTATGGATCAATATTGGAGGGTGAACATGTGGGCACCTAGTGGAACCCCTGACGGACTGCTGCCAATAATTAGGGATAATTCAGGATTTAGCAATAAGAGGTATGTTCTGATACTTTCTTTTATATTATAAATGCATGCTATATGATTTAATTGCTAATAAGATGGTCCTAGGGTTCGATTTTGGTTTGTATGATTTCATAATTTTGCTTTAAAATATGTGCTTCCGCCCTATACACCAATCCTATCGATAGTATCAGAGCAAGCCTTATTTGGTTAAATCATATAATGCTTTGCTTATAATATAATAGCATAAATAAAAAATATAATATAATCATTTTATTAGCAAGTTATTTATATAATGAGATCATATTTTTATTTATCATAATGAGATTATGATGTATATATTATTCTATAAAGGTTGCCCTGATATAGTGGAAAGTATTCACTATGTAATGATGGTTGTCCTAGAATAATTATACATGTTAAGATATAAATATATATATATATATATATATATATATATATATATATATTTTATTATAATTGATGCTTTTAGGTACTTAGTTCGATTTAAATTAGAATGTGCATCGAGACAATTTAAATTCCTCTTTAAAAATTATATTAAGTTGTAGCGTAATTAACCTATAGCTGAATCAATCGGGATGTGTAATTGATCGATCGATATCTAGAAAAAATGATTTGTGATTGGTAAAGAGAACGTAATTTTTTAATTAGTTTCGTTGTCTGACATGGCCAATTTATTGGTGTCTAAGAAAAGCAACGGAGGGACTCCCACTTCTCTCCCACTTACTTGGCCAATTTGATTAATTTAATTCTAGATTGATATACATAGTACATTAAGGCCTTCCTTCATACTAGGCTCTTATTATATCTAGAACCATATTGGTTTTGTTGTGTAACGACAAGATCTATCATGGAGAATGATGTAATATTAATCTAATACATTGAGATGCTTACAGCATTTTGAATATACTGCTTTGTTGTGTAACCACAAAAGTAATTATATTTCATTTTGACTGTATAGAAATAAAGAATTCTATTTAAACTAAAATATTAAAGTTTGTTGTGCTAACACAAGGCTATTAATATTTTAGAGGAAAAAATTTTTTGAGAGTTGCATAAAATGCAATTGGAAAGAGTTTCCTAGCTTTGAACTTATATCAGGTTTGTTGTAAAACCACAAGATCTTTTATAAGGAATTAGGGTCTTATTCTCATTAAAAATATCAATTAGAGGGTTATGATTTTTGATTAAATAGTGGGAGACATAATTAAATTAAAATTCTAATTTAATTATGTTTGTCATCATGAGTTGTTTGCTTATGTATTATTCTTTATTATGTAGATTAAATGGCTTCTTCACTTTCATTGCATTCAATTTTGGATTCAAATAAATTGACTGATCAAAATTATGTAGACTGACTGTGAAACCTAAAAATAGTACTGAATCAAGAAAAACTCTCCTATATTCTTGATGCCCCTGATCCTAAGCCATTGGAGAAAGATGCCACAGATGAAGATAAGTCCACATATAAGATGTGGCAAAATAATTTTCTTACTGTCAAATGTATCATTATTGCCTCTATGAGTAATGAATTATAGAGGCAGTATGATGGCATGGACACTAAGTCCATGTTGCTCAATCTAAAAGAGCTTTATAGAGAGCATAGTAGAACTGCTAGATATGAGATATCTAAGCAATTATTCCATGTAAGAATGATAGAAGGAACATCCATACAAAATCATGTTTTGATGGTAATTAACCTAATCACTCAATTAAGTCAATTAGGTTTTGTTATGGATGAAGAGTTAAGTCAGGATTTGATCCTGCAATCACTCCCTGAATCATTTCCTCAGGTTGTTGTAAACTATCACATGAACAAACTGAATTCTTTCGTGCCTGAGCTATTAAATATGCTCAAGATATCTGAAAGCCATATCAAGAAGGATAAGGCTCCTTTTCTTCGTGTGGATGGGATCCCCATGAAGAAGGCAGGCAAAAAGGGTTCAAAGAGAAGGTTGAACCCTAAAGGTGGTTTAAATAAGAAGAAAAAGGGGATGAAGGTCACCGAATAAATGACCTATTTTCACTGTGGCAAAATAGATCATTGGAAGAGGAATTGCAAGGCTTACCTCGCAACCATGAAGTCTGGTGCAAATAACATACCAGAAGGTATGTATGAGATACATACTATATTATCATTAAATTTTTCTATTTCAAACTTTTGGGTATTAAATACTGGTTGTAATTTTCATATCTATAAATCTTTGTAGGGGCTGCAAAAAATTAAGAGTTTGAAGAAAGGTGATTTCAAGCTCTATGGTGCTGGAGGAGAGTCTATCCAAGCAGAAGCTGTAGGGACAAATATATTGAAGTTACTTTCTAGAAAGATCTTAGAGCTTACAAATTATTATTATATGTCTAAAATCATTATAAATATTATATCTATACCCTTGTTATTAAAATAAGGTTATAGTCTTAATGTAACGAGCGAAAGTTGCTCTATTAAATATTCTAATAAAAATATTTGTTTTGGCATATTTAGCAATGGTTTGTTGACTCTATGTTTGGATGACAATATATTTCATATTGATGAAAATAGAAAACATAAAAGAGATGACATAAATAATACTTTACTTTGGCATTGTCGATTAGGACATATTAGTGAGGCTAGGATTAACAAGTTATACAAAGAAAAGTTCTTTAATCTTTTTGATTATGAATCATTAGGAACTTGTGAATCATGTCTCATGGGTAAAATGACTAAGACTCCATTTAGTGAACATGGAGAAAGGACAAAAGAATTATTAGGACTTGTACATATGGATGTATGTAGTCCTATGACAACTCAAGCCAGAGGAGGATACTCTTATTTTATAACATTCACTGATGATTTATCTAGGTTTGGATATGTGTATCTTATGAAACACAAATCAAAAGCCTTAGATAAATTTAAAGAGTATTAAAGTATGGTCGAAAAATAAACTGAATAATGTATAAAAATTCTTCGATCTAATCGAGGAGGAGAATACTTATCTAGTGAGTTTCTAGACTATCTTAAAGTTAAAGAAATTCTCTCTGTATCGACACCTCCTTGTACACCGCAATTAAATGGTGTAGTTGAAAGAAAAAGTCATACCTTATTAGATATGGTACGATCCATAATGTGCTTCATTGAATTACCTATTTTTTCTGGGATCATGCCCTGGAGACCGCAATTTATATCTTGAATAGAGTACCTTCTAAATCTGTATCTAGTACTCCATTTGAGATATGGAGAAGTAAGAAACCTAATCTTAAGTATCTTAAGATATGGGGTTGTCCAGCATATGTCAAAAAAAATTTTGGACATAAGCTTGATGCTAGATCAAAGAGATGTCTATTTATAAGATATCCTAGAAATAGTATAGAATATTTATTCTACCACCCTACTGAGCAAAAGGTATTTGTAAGTAGGCATGCCACTTTCATGGAAAATGAATTTATCCTAGAAGAGGGCAGTGGCAAAAATATTGAACTTAGTGAAGTTCAAGAAAAACAAATAGAAATTTCTCAACCAAATAATCACATAAAAGAACCAGAACACATAACTCCAATCCGTAGGTCTAAAAGAGTACGACATACACCTATGAGGTACGGGTTCATTATTGAGAACAATGAAGCCCAAGTTAGTGAGAATGATGAACCTCTGATCTATATGGAAGCAGACAAAAGTAAGGACTCTTACAAATGGCTGGCTGCCATGCAATCCAAAATGGAATCCATGCACATCAACAAAGTATGGACTTTGGTGGATGCTCCAGAGGATATAAACCCTATTGGATGCAAATGGATTTTTAAGAAAAGGATTGGAGCAGATGGTCAAATTGAAACCTATATGGGCAGATTGGTAGCTAAGGGTTTTAGGCAAAAACAGAGGATTGATTATGATGAAACATTTTCACAATGAAACTTTTTCACCTGTTGCCATACTCAAATCTATTCGGATTATGCTTGCCATAGCATAATACCATGACTATGAAATATGGCAAATGGATGTGAAGACCGTCTTCCTTAATGGTTTCCTTGAGGAGGAGGTCTATATGTTACAGCCAGAGGAATTTGAGTCAAATGAGAGATCAAATCAGGCATGCAAGCTTAAGAGATCCATTTATGGATTAAAGCAAGCATCAAGGAGTTAGAATATCTATTTTGATGTAACAATCAAAGAGTTTGGTTTCATCAAGAATGTGGATGAATCATGTGTGTACAAGAAAAGTAGTGGGAGAACCATAGTCTTCTTAGTTCTATATGTAGATGACATACTCCTCATTGGAAATGATATCCCAATGTTGCAATTAGTCAAATTATGGCTATCAAATAAGTTTTCTATGAAAGATTTGGGAGAAGCATCCTATATACTAAAAATAAAGATCTATAGAGATAGATCTAAGAGGATGCTAAGCTTGTCCCAATCTAGGTACATTGACTTAATATTGAAAAGATTCAGTATGGATTGGAGTAAAAGAGGTTACTTACCCATGAGTCAAGGCATACATCTATCTAAAAAGATATCTCCAAAAATACCTAAAGAGAGAAATAGAATGAGTTCTATTCCTTATGCTTCGGCTGTTGGATCAATAATGTATACCGTGTTATGTACAAGGCCTGATGTTTATTATGCCTTAGGCATTGTAAGTAGATTTCAAGCTGATCCAGGACAGGATCATTAAAAAGCTATGAAAAATATTCTTAAGTACTTGAGAATGACTAAAGATATTTTTCTAGTATATGGTGGTTCTGATCTTAAACTAGAAGCATATTCTGACTCTAGTTTTCAATCAGACCTAGATGATAGCAAATCCATTTTAGGGTATATCTTTACTCTAAATGGTGGAGCAGTGAGTTGGAAGAGTACTAAGCAGCCAACTATAGCTGACTCAACTACTGAGGTAGAATATATAGCTGTAAGTGAAGTCGCCAAGGAAGCTGTCTGGATGAGAAGTTCATCACTAAATTGGGTGTTATTCCTGAAATTAAGAATCCAGTACCACTTTACTATGATAATACTGGAGCTGTTGCTCAAGCAAAGAAACCAAGGTCTCATCATAAATCCAAACATATTCTAAGATGCTTTCATGTCATTCGTGAAATTATTGAAAGACAAGATGTAGTCATAGAATGAGTTGACATAAAGAACAACATAGTAGACCAATTCACTAAGGCTTTACCACTGTAACTGTTTGACCGCCACCTTGATTGTATGGGACTAAAATACAAGGACGAATGGCTTTAGTGTAAGTGGGAGATTGAAAGGAATATGCCCTCAAGCCAATCAAAATTTATTTATTTTTTGGGCTATTTTTTGCCTTCCAAACTCATGTAATGACTTTTTAAAATAAATAAAAGCATTTATTTCATTATATATCAGTGAAATCTAAAATCTTAAAATCTTAATTTAAAATATTTCTAGTCGATGGGATATTGAGTTGGAGATCAATATTTTTCGGTAAGACTAGCACATCCTTTGTATGCTCGATTGAGAGGGTGATTGATCTCACAATAACTTGTGTATGACACTAATACAAGAATGTGGATGCTCATTAGAGAATGAGTTTACTGAATTGATCCAAATCGAGAATATCTAATGGAGTCCTATCTACATGTCAATAGATGGTTCTCATAGTGAAATTGTGCATGTAATCCTTTGACCTGAAACTACCATAGAACCTTATATATATGAATCCATATTTTGGTTCTCACTCATTCATGACTCAGTCATGTATGCGATGATCTGGATATGGTAAATTATATATATGAAGGTTGTGAGTCGGTTAACATGAAATCGATCACTCCTGGTAAGAGAAAATTGCATCCTACCTGCTTCAAACAAATGATGATTCAGAAAGACATTGATCAAAGCATGATAAAAATTAAAAATAGTTTCTAATTTTTTATTAAATAAATCATCATCATAAGATTGAAAGAGAAATAAATATGATGTTGAGATTAACAAATTTTCATATCCAGAGTCATATTCAGGATGCAAGGTGATCGAAGGATCTAGTTGCATGGTAACTTTTCACTGAAGGATATTTTTGGTATTTTCATCAAAATTTTACATCTTTTGGATAGTCACGATACGTTGCTATACGTCAATCATGTCTCATAAGTTCGATCAAATTAAAAAATTGATCACTCCTAGTAAGAGGAAATTGCATCCTACCTGCTTCAAACAAATGATGATTCAGAAAGACTTTGATCAAAGTATGATGAAAATTAGAAATAGTTTCTAATATTTTATTAAATAAATCATCATCATAAGATTGAAAGAGAAATAAATATGATATTAAGATTGACATATTTCATACCCAGAGTCATATTCAGGATGCAAGGTGATCGAAGGATCTAGTTGCGTGGTAACTTTTCACTGAAGGGTATTTTTGGTATTGTCATCAAAATTTTACATCTTCTGGATAGTCACGATACATTGCTATACGTCAATCATGTCTCATGGGTTCGATCAAATTAATTTTTTTTAATTTGATCATTAAATTAAAAGATGTTCTAATTAAGTCAAATTGGGTAGGCTAGTTTTGACCTAAATTGGTTTGGTTGAGTTCTAACTGGATTAGGTCAAATCACACCCAGACCCACTATTGGTTAGATGTGGAACCCAATGAGTCACAAATAAAGAAAATTGATTAAGGATCTAATTGGATTAGACCATGTTTGCAAGATGAACATGCTTGCACATGTGGCAAATCCTAGCACCCAGATTCGAATTGGATTCGAATCGGCTTCCAATTGAAGGAAAATCCTGATTTTTCGGATCAGGTTTGTTCAAATTTGATTGGATCGAGAGGCATATTTCAAAAATTCTTCTTTTAGATCTAGATTAGATTTAAGACTTTTTAGATCTGATATTAGCATCTGATAAATGAGACAAATTAAATTAAATTAAAATTAAATTAATTTTACCTTGATCCTAGGTAATCTGATTACCCATTGATGATCCTGCGGAAGCTATGAGGTTTTGGATCTAGCCATGCAAGCACCTGGCCTCTACTGGTATCCATTCAAGCTAGATCTAGCGATCTTCTCCTTCTCTTTCTTTTCTCCAAAGATTAGATCTGGGTCTGATTTAGAGAATCTTCAAAACTTCTTCTGAAGATCACCCATCGTCTCTGCAGTAGTGCTGCCTTCTTTTTTTTTCGTCAGTCTTTTCTTGCCTTACTCGCACTAATCTGAAGAACCCAACTTTCTTGGACATGGGGAGGAGAGAGAGGGCTAGATGTTGGCATAGAGAAGGAAGAGGGGCAGCCTTGGTGCATGGCTAGGAGAGAAGTTCTTTAAAAGTGGGCGTAGATAGGGTCTATTTATAGATGCTACTGTGCCATGCCATGCCGCATCACCCCAGCCAATCATGTTGCTTCATTCAATCAGATCTAAATCTGATTGGTGGGATGAGAGACCCACGGATTCATCCTAAGGTGGTGCCTAAGATTGGTCAAAGTCTATAGGTGAGGGTCACCTAATTTGAATCCAACAAGCAACCTGGAGTCCCATCTGTATGGGACTCCAGCATCCCTATCCATGGGTGCACACCATCCTAGTTTTGCACCCTCTGCTTTCCAATTTCCAGAGAGGGGACACGCTCCTATCTGCTCTCCAATAAGTGCATGACACATAGGCAGATGTCCAAGGGTCAAAGGTCAATGTTTGACCAAGTCAAAGTACAAGAATTAGTAGGTGATGAAAAATGGCAGGTATTGTCTCAAATTTATCTCATAAATTAAGACAATCCTTTTCTGACTTGGACAAGCTCCAGTCAGACCAGGTAAAGGTACTTGAGTGAGCACAAACTCATTTGGATTAGTTGAGATAACTTTTATAATGGAAAAAGGAGAACGTTAGGCTCAATCGTGTGCTAGCACGATTTTCTTGAACCTAATTGAATCTAATTCAAATCAACCGAACTAGATTAATCCAACTGATGACATCCAGATCTAAACTCTTATTTGTGTGACCAAATTAGGTTCTATTCTGTATGGTAATGGGATATGTCATGATCTCCATCATCAACATCAACGAATCTCCTTCCGATGGATTAGAACTTTTCTAATTCAGACAACTAGAATGATCGATCAACAAAATCATTCTAGTTGCTCCCAAAATCCACCAGTGACACCTAGCAGCATGTGGTGGCAACCCATCAAAACTAAAAAATGAACCTCTTGGTGTAGTTACTTATGTGATTAAGTTCTTCTATCTTGAGTCCCGATCAGATTAGGGTTAAGGTGAACTCGTCAAACCCTAATTTCTATCATATGATTTAATCATTCGATTCAAGTCCAATATGAAAACCTTAATAGAAACTCTTTCTATTATTTCACACTCTACCATGGCCATGGGCTTATGGACTTGATTCTCATGATCATCATAGGGCTGCTCCTCTTCTACCGAGGTAGATAGATTCTATCTTGGTGCAATCTAATTTCTATAATGAATATGCTATAGCTAACATACACCTCAGAATTCTGAATGGCTAGGAGATCGAGTCATGGTGTAGTCAAACTATAACATCCTCAAGGTGAACTGCCGATGCACCTCAGGTCAAAGAACCAGATACACCACTACAGCATCGAGTCAATCATCGATGAGAAGGTAGACTTCCTTATGACTACTCGAGGTGGTCACGCTCAGTGCCCTCGTTCTCTAATGAGTACTTGTACTCTCGCTCCGATGTCTCTACACCATAAACTCAAGACTCATCTACTACAAAGAAGTGATTGTACACTAACCTTTTGGATCAATCATCATCCTCATGATGATCCTACGGTTAGAAGCATTTTATGAGTTAATAATGAAAATTCTTGTTTTAAATTTTCAACTATTGAAAATAAGAATTATCATTATCATTAACTCAAGGGATGTATCACAGACACTAAATACACATATGTGATAGAAAATAATCTATTTTATTATTTATAGTCAAAATTATAATTTTGTCCTTAGAAGTGTATTACAAGTGTCAGTTAATTCTGACTTCTAGGGTACACATATCTAACAAACTCCCACTTGAGCTAAAGCCAATTGGGTATAAATCTAAGTTCCATCTTCTCAAGGTGGGCTTCATTCTTCTGCTGGCCCAATGGCTTTGTAAGTGGGTCTGTCACATTGTCTGCGGAGTCGACTCTCTTGACCTCAACGTATCCCTTCTCGAGGTAATCATAGATAAGGTGATATCACCGCTCGATGTGCTTGGATTTCTGGTGAGACCTTGGCTCCTGAGCATGGGCTATGGCACCATTATTGTCACAATATAGAGGAATAGCATCTGATGGCATTACTCTGATCTCTGTGGCAAATTTCTTGTACCAAAATGCATCCTTTGCAGCTTCTGATGTAGTAATATATTCTGCTTCCATGGTGGAATCTGCTATCACTATCTGCTTGAAACTTTTCCAACAGACAGCTCCACCATTGCACAAAAATAGACTCCCAGATGTCGACTTTTGATCATCTATATCGGACATAAAATCCAAGTCTGTATACCCCTGGACTTGGAGCTCTCCATTACCAAAGACCAATAACATATCCTTAGTTCTTCTCAAGTACTTAAGGATACATTTCATAGAAGTCCAGTGTTCTTCACCTGGATTCGACTGATATCTGCTTGTGACACTCACAGCATGGGCTATATCAGGTTGTATACATAACATGGTATACATGAGGCTCCCTATTGCAGAAGCATAAGGGATCTTGCTCATGCATTCTATTTCCTCAGGTGTGCTGGGGCACATCTTCTTGGAAAGATGAATGCCATGCCTGAAGGGTACTAAACCCCTTTTAGAGTTTTCCATACTAAACCTCTTTAGTACTTCCTCTATGTACTTCTTCTGTGAAAGTCCTAGCATCCTATTCGATCTATCTCCATAGACCTTAATTTTTAGAATAAAGGATACTTCTCTTAGGTCTTTCATGGAGAATTCTTTAGATAATCACATTTTGACTGTGGTCAACATGGGAATATCATTTGCAATAAGGAGGATGTCATCCACATACAATACGAGGAAGACAACAATGCTCCCACTGACCTTTTTGAAGATACATGGTTCCTCCTCATTTTTGATGAAACCAAACATTTTGATCACATCATTAAAATGAGTATTCCAGCTCCGAGATGCTTGCTTAAGTCCATATATGGATCTTTGTAACTTGCATACTTTGTGATCATCATCACTGGATGTGAAACCTAAGGACAGTTCCATATAGATATCTTCCTCAAGATATCTATTTAAGAATACCATTTTCACATCCATTTGCCATATTTCATAATCGAAATGGGCTGCAATAGCAAGTAGTGTGCAGATGGATTTTAGCATAGCCACTAGTGAAAAGGTATCCTGATAATCAATACCTTTGCCTTGACTATAACCTTTTGCCACTAGTCTAGCTTTGAATGCCTTCACATTTCCATCTACACCAATCTTTCTTTTGTAGATCCATTTACACCCAATAGGTACTATACCTTCTAGTGGATCTACCAAGGTTCAGACTTGGTTTGAGTGCATTAAATCAATCTCTGACTTCATTGCCTCTGACTATTTCTCGAAGTCGATATACGATATCGCCTCGTTATAGATTTTGGAATCATCACCATGAACCCCATTACCTATGAGGAACATTTTCTCTACATCCTCTAAAATAGTACCTAAGTTCCTATCAGGGGGACGGGAAACTCTTTCTAATCTACGAGGTGGAGGAGGTAGTGTATGGATTGGCTTAACCTGGTTGGATTCCATTTGGTCCTTAGGTTGTTGCTCTTGTGAGATTTTCTCATCAAGCTTGATCTGCTTTCCAATGTTGCTATCTTGAATAAACTATTTTTCAAGAAAGATGGCATGTCGACTCACAATCACATTGTGATCTTCTAGAATGTAGAAATAATATCCTAATGACTCTTTAGGATATCCTATGAATCGAGCTCTAAAGGACCTAAAGTCTAACTTGTTCGCTTGTTGTCTTTTGATATGAGCCAGACAATTCCAAATTCTGAGATGACTTAGACTCGATTTCTTACCATGCCATATCTCATATGGTGTGGTAGGAACGATTTTAGAGGAAACCCTATTCAGTATGTATATTGTAGTTAACAAACAGTATCCCCAAAGAAAATCAGGAAGATTTGTGAAGCTCATCATGGATCGAACCATATCTAATAGGGTCCGATTCCTCCGTTCTGAAACTTTGTTGAGTTGAGGTGTTCCTACGGGAGTCCATTAAGAGAGTATGCCATTTTTCTTGAGATAGTCTAGGAATTGCCGACTAAGGTATTCACCTCCTCGATCTGATCGAAGAACCTTAATGGATTTTCAAGTTTGCTTTTCTACTTCATGTCTGAATTCTTTCAACTTTTCAAAAGCTTCAGACTTATGTCTCATAAGATACACATAGCCATACCTAGATGAATCATCGGTAAAGATTATGAAGTAGACAAAGTTGCCTCTAGCCGGTACATCAAATGGGCCACACACATTTGTATGTACTAGTGCAAGAAGATCCGTGGCCCTTTCCCCATGTCCTACAAAAGAAAGTTTAGTCATTTTGCCATCAAGATAGGATTCACAAATTGGATATGACTCGAAACTCAATGGACTCAATAGCCCAATTTTCTCCAATTTGTTAACCCTATCTTCTGCTATATGACCTAATCTTAGGTGCCATAGATATCTATCATTTGGATTATCCCAAGGTTATTTTGTTTTTATGGCATTCATATTTTGCTCGAAATTAAAAATAGATACATCAACATATAACTGATAAAGATCGTTAATAAGGAAACCATTTGTAATTTTATTTCTTTCATAAAGAATATTACAATGGTCCTTAAGAAAACTAATTACATAGCCTTCTACTGTAAGGCAAGAAATAGAAATCAAATTTCAGCTTGCTGAAGGTACATAATAATAGTCTTTTAATACCAAATCTAATCCAGATGGTAGTCAAAGAGGGTATGTTTCCACGGCCATGACAGCAACCCTTGCTCCATTTTCGATGCACAGGATCATCTCACTGTCCCTCAGCCTCCTACTATCCTCAAGATCCTGCATAGAAGTGCATAAATGAGCACTAAAATCAGAGTCAAGCACCCAACTAGATGTAGAAGAAATCGTAAGGTTAGACTCAATAATGAGTACACCTCCAGAAGGACCAGCCTCCTTTTTATTCTTCAGAGTGGCCAGGTATGTAGGGCAATTCCGCTTTTAGTGGCCCTCATTGTTGCAATGAAAACACTTTTCTTTGTCAATGGCCTTCTTCAGCTCTGCTTTTTTCTTCTTTCCTCCTATCTTTTGCTTTTTCGCAGACTTCTTCTTCTTTTCAAAGAACTTTCTCTTGGAAGAAGTCTGTTCCATAGCAAGCACTGAGCCTTTAGAACCTTTCATAGAAAGCTTAGCGGTAACCAGCATGTTCATAAGTTTGGTCAAGGAATTTTGAAGTTTATGCTTATGGTAGTTCATGATGAACTGCTCATACGCATCAGTCAAGGATTGCAGAATTATATCATTCTGTTTATCCAAGTCTAACCTCACTCCGAGCTTCTCAAGCTCTTCCAAGTCCTTGATCATCATCAGACAATAATCTTGGACTGACTGCCTATCGCGCATCTTAGCCTTGAATAGTCATTTAGTGACTTGATACTTGGTTATGCGACTCTTTTCACCAAACATTTCCTGTAGGTGAGCCAACATTTGGTAAGCAGTCCTGATATCTTCATGTTGGTGCTGGAGCTCATCAGACATCGAGCCCAATATGTAGTATCTAGCCTTATTATCTTCGTCAGTCCACTTATCCAGAGATGCTCTCTATTCAGTGGATGGACGAACTGATAAGGTGGGAGCGTCCTGGTCTAATACATAAGTTAACTTTTCGAAATCCAAAATGATTTTGAAGTTTTGGAGCCAATCCTTATAATTTGGCTCGATCAGTCTATGGGTATCCAGAATTCGTGCTAGTGGGTTGGATGCAGACATCTTCCTATAGAGAGTCAAAATTTTTAGTTAGATATTATAATTAAGACTTAACCAATTTATTTAAAAAATTTATTTTAAAATAAATTAGTTTTCACTATTTTTTTGGATCTCTACACTCCCTCTGTAGTGATGCAAAAATCTCCATGATTACTGATTTCTAGTGGGTGGTGCGGTCCCATTAACTGACTTATCACCTCACCTAATAGTTATTGGTGATGGGTCAGTCGATGAGTGAACAACTCTTATTCAATGATTCTCTAATCATGATGCATCCAAACATGGTCTCTAATTCATGAATCTCACCATGTCCAAAATATTGATCCACTCCTTAGTTAAGTCAGACTCACCATTTGCACAGATTGCATTCCTAATTGGGTCTCTCACCGTATCTAGTATATTGAGCCCAATCCATCCTCCAACCTGTAGCATCCAATGTGTAATAGACATGGTTGCATCTTCCCGATGCAACTAAGCCACTGTAACCAACCGAGAACAATCAACCCCGGGAAAGGCCCACACATCTACAATGGTGGAAGACCTTAGACTTAATCTTTTCTTAGAGAGATTTAGTTTAGGTCTCATTAAACTCGACTTGACGTAGTCGTAACCATTATGACTAACCTAGTGGCATGGGTTAGCTCGGATTATTGACCACCTTAGATCAGAATTGAGTCAACAAACATGGCCAGATAAGTGAGATCGGTGGAAGGGATATGCCATTAACTCGACAAGAATGCATTCGAGTCGAGTAGCTCCCAATTAATAACCAGTCGGTCATATCTACCAAACTTATCTTAGACACCAAATTGTTGAGATAGAACCAATTGGGTTAGCCTACAATCCAAACTCTAACCTTTGAGCCTAATTAGGTCTTAACTTGATCGATCACTCATGTGACTCAATCTTGATCCAGACTTAATCCTATTAGGCTAGTCAATTTAAGCACTATTGATCCCATATAACCAAATCTTGATTCGGTTTGATCAACCACTTAGACCTAATTGAGGTACCCAAGTCCGAACTCAGATTTATGAATATGTCTTAGATCTAGAATTCTTGATTTTAGATCTATTTGATATTTTATAAACTTAATTCTTAATTAAGTTAGGGTTCATAAACATGTAAATAAGATCCTAGGATTTTAGGATCTAGGGTTTTGCAGAAAGTAAGTTTTTCAATTTCTGATTAAGGACGAACGCACAGCACCCCTACACATCATAAGAACACCCCATCAAATGGAAAGAGAGGGTCTTTAAGCCCTACTTTATTCTTATGACCTGACGGCCAAGGGGAATGCCTTAATCAGAAATATAACTAATCTACAAAACTAATTAGTTCTAAGTATATATCTCATATAAAAATTGATCTAATTAAAATATGTTTTGCATACATCTCATGTATCATGCATACATATTTTTTAGATCTAAATTATCTCATAATCATCTAAAAAATTAAATTTAAATTTGATCATATCAAATAAAATTTAATCTAGACCTATTTGCAGAACTATTCTACAACTAGTCTAAACATGCAACTATCATATCTCATATGAACAAATTAATTTTAATTTATTTTTTATTTTTAGATCTGATTATAATATTTATAATATCAAAAAATAAAAAATAAATAGATCTAAAAATTATTTTTAATCAAATAAAAATTATAATCAAACTAGACTACACGCAGAATAATTCTATTCCTAGTCTAGTTATGTATATCAGACATATTAGATCTAAATTAATTTATTTTAATTTTTTTTAATTTTATAATTTTAGTTCTAATCAAACCTCATGTGATATTTTAAATTACTAATTTATTAAATTAAAATTAGATCTAAATAAATTCTATAGGAACCTGGCTCTGATACTAGCTGAAGAAAAATCCTAATTTTTTGGATCAGGTTCGTTCAGATTTGATAGGATCAAGAGGCATATTTCAAAAATTCTTCTCTTAGATATAGATCAGATCTAATACTTTTTAGATATGATATTAGCATCAAATAAATAAGAAAAATTAAATTTTAAAATTGAATTAATTTTACCTTGATCCTGGGTAATCTGATTACCCATTAATAATCCTACGGAAGCTCTGAGGTTCTGGATCTAGCAATGCAAGCGCTTGGCCTCTACTGATATTCACTCAGACTGAATCTAGAGATCTTCTCCTTCTCTTTCTTTCTTAAAAGATTATATTTGGATCTGATTTGAAGGATCTTCAAAACTTCTTCTGAAGATCACCCGTCGTCTCTGCAGTAGTGCTGCCTTCTTCCTTTTTCATCAGCCTTTTCTTGCCTGACTCGCACTAATCTGAAGAACCCAACTTTCTTGGGTGTGGGGAGGAGAGAGAGAGCCTGATGTTGGTGAGGAGAAGGGAGAGGGTTAGCCTTGGGGCATGGCTAGGAGAGAAGTTCTTTAAAAGTGGGCGTACATAGGGTCTATTTATAGACTCTACTGCGCCATGCAGTGCTGCATCACCCCGGCCAATCATGTTGCTTCATTTAATCAGATCTAAATCTGATTGGTGGGATGAGAGACCCACGGATTCATCCTAAGGTGGCGCCTAAGACTGGTCAAAGTCTATAGGTGAGGGTCACCTAATTTGAATCCAACAAGCAACTTGGAGTCCCATCTGTATGGGACTCCAGCATCCCTATCCATGGAGGATGGCGTGCACCCCCTTCTTTCCAATTTCTAAAGAGGGGACAAGCCCCTATCTGCTCTCCAATAAGTGCGTGACACATGGGCAGATGTCCAAGGGTCAAAGGTCAACGTTTGACCAAGTCAAAGTATAAGAATTAGCAGGTGACGAAAAATGGCAGGTATTATCTCAAATTTATCTCTTAAATTAAGGCAATCATTTTCTGACTTGGACAAGCTTCAGTTAGACCAGGTAAAGATACCTGAGTGAGCATAAACTTATTTGGTTCAGTCGAGACAACTTTTATAATGGAAAAGAGAGAACGTTAGGGTCAATCGTGTGCTAGCTTGATTTTCTTAAATCTAATTGAATCTAATTCAAATCAACTGAACTGGATTAGTCCAATTGATGATATCCAGATCTAAACTCTTATTTGTGTAATCTAGTTAGGTTCAATTCTGTATGATAATGGAATATGTCATGATCTCCATCAATGATATCATCGAAACTTCTTTCGATGGATCGGAACTTTCTAATTCAGACAACTAGAATGATCGATCACCAAAATCATTCTAGTTGCTCCCAAAATCCCCTAGTGACACCTAGTAGCATATGGTGGCAACCCATCAAAACTAAAAAATGAACCTCTTGGTGTAGTTACTTGTATGATTAAGTTCTTCTATCTTGTGCTCCGATCAGATTAGGGTTAAGGTGAACTCATCAAACCCTAATTTCTATCATATGTTTTAATCATTCAATTCAAGTCCAATCTGAAAATCTTAATAGAAACTCTTTCTATTATTTCATACTCTGCCATGGTCCATGGGTTTATGGACTTGATTCTCATGATCATCATAGGGCTGCTCCTCTTCTATCGAGGTAGATAGATTTCATCTTGGTGCAATCCAGTTCCTACAATGAATATGCTATAGCCAAGATACACCTCAGGGTTTCGAATGGCTAGGAGACCGAGTCATGGTGTAGTCAAACTATAATATCCTCAAGGTGAACTACCGATGCACCTCAGGTTAAAGAATCAAACACACCACTACAGCATCGAGTCAGTCATCGACGAGAAGGTAGACTTCCTTATGACTACTCGAGGTGGTCACGCTCAGTGCCCTCGTTCTCTAACGAGTACCTATACTCTTGCTCCAGTGTCTCTACACCATAGACTCAAGACTCATCTACTATAAAGAAGTGATTGTACACTAACCTTCTTGATCAGTCATCATCCTCATAATGATCCTACGGTCAAGAGTATTTTATGAGTTAATAATCAAAATTCTTGTCTTAAATTTTTAACTCTTGAAAATAAGAATTATCATTACTATTAACTCAAGGGATGTATCACAGACACTAAATATACATATGTGATAAAAAATAACCCATTTTATTATTTATATTCAAAATTATAATTTTGCCCTTAGAAGTGTATTATAAGTGTCAGCCAATTCTGGCTTCTAGGGCACACATATGTAACATCAATTTGGGCTAATTAAGGTCCGATTTGAGCCAAATTGGATTTGGTCATGAATTGGATTAACCTAGACTGATTGGGCTTCAGATGGGGTGTCACATATCAGAATCCCACATGCCAAAGAGTCTCTCTCTTACGCATGGGAAGTCTTTCATGCACAAGAGACTTTGGCGCATAGGATTATGTTGGTGCCTACCTTCTTTGACTTTTTGTCTTTCTTCATGTCGTGTAAATTTTCAAATGGGCATAGACATCAGATATGGGGCATAGAAGAGTCCTTCTGTAGGTTAAATACTCCATTATCTATTTAATATTTGCATGTGAAGGGACTCCTTGCCATCCTGGACTCCTTATTGCCCAGGACTCCTTGCCGCCCACTCTTCCTTGGCACCCATTGGGACTTTGACTATTCAAAGATTATCTCCATGCCATTTTTGCTGAATGGACATCCCAGATCAAGGCCATTGGATGGCCTACTTATCTAATCTAATGGTTGTATATGTTTGTGCCAAAAATGAAAGCTCGCGATGCTTCGTAAATAACTTATGTAGAATTAGTTCGAGAGTCCTTCTACTTTAAGGCACCTCTTGGACTAAGTCTACATATTGTTATTTTTTTGATAAGGTATGAGATAGGCTGAAGGGACATGAGATAAAAATTTGGAAAGGGTGCAAGAGAATGGGTTGGCACCCCTACGTACATTATAAATAAGGGTGCGCACCAAGAGTCCGAGGATTGTGAAAATTATTTTTCTTTCTTACAAGTATTTTTTCATTGTCCAATTTTCTTTCTTCCCTTCTCAAGATAGTAGAAAAATAAAATTAAAATTAAGAAATTAGGAAGAAAAATTAAGAAGATAAGGGAAAAAGAAAGAAAGATAAGGAGAGGTAAGAAAGGTGACATAAAGATTATGGAAGATCTTGCCCATTTAATTAAAATTTTTATTACTAGAATTTTAATTATATAAATCAGAGGTGCTGGTGTCTTGATCAAGTCTCCGTGCGGATCAACATTGGAGGGTGAACATGTGGGCATCTGGTGGAACCCCTGATGGACTACTGCCAACAATTAGGGATAATTCAGGGTTTAGCGATAAGAGGTATGTTTTGATACTTTCTTATATATTACAAATGCATGCTATATGATTTAATTGCTAATAAGGTGGTTCTAGGATTCAGGTTTGATTTGTATGATTTCATAATTTTGATTTAAAATCTATGCTTCCATCCTATACATCAATCCTATCGGGATCTAATCCTAATCCATACATGAATTAGTCCCCTTATGACCTCTCAAACTAAGTCTTAAGATCCCTAGGATCAATCCAGACCTTAGCCTAAAATAGACCCTCTCATAACTCTGCTCGTGCACTGAGCCGACTCAATCTCAGCACTGAGCCGAAGGTCAGCTCAAATTGAAATTGAGCCAACCCAGTCCTATGCCATGCCAGCAATCCCAAACTCTCAGCTCTCTATTTTGCTTGTACTCTGAGACTTAGCTGACCTAGTTTTGGATTGAGCTGACTAACTTATAGAAAATCTTCTTTCTATAGTCTTGATTCTCTAGCTTTGATTTTTTGCTCCACCTTGAATCCTAGGTTTCCAAAGCACCAACCAAGCCCTTTGAGGCCTTCAATATCCGAACCTCAAGCCCGTGGAGAGTTACATGCTACCTCCACCCTAGGATTACTCCTATCCTAGCCTTAGAACCATACCTATTCTAGCCTCCCTAGAGCCCTGACCCTGGCTCCACCCATGGCCTCCCAAGACTTGGGAGCACCACACCACCTACACTTTTGCATACCTCAATCTTTCCATCCAATCTCTCATGAAGTAGATTCTTTATTGAGATCGATAAGAAGAAGATTCTTGAATCACTCTTAAAATTTAGTCTGATCTAAACCCTACTATTCATTGAGTTTTCTTAATAATTTATTTCTTAGTACCTTTAAAATTATCTAGATCGTTAATCATTCATTAATTAGGATGCTTGATTAACATGAAATTGAAACAAAATTTGGATACACAAAACTAATTATTTTTGATAATACTCGAGGATATGATTAGTTTCTTTTTCTTCCAACTTAATCGACATTATCCTCAATGGAGTAGAAAAATAAAAGTAAGCAAAGAAAAGTAAAGGAGAGAGTGCATCTGGGATGATTTTGCTTCAAAAGTTGAAGATAGCTTCATGGATTAGCAGGCTTTTATTCTAAGTTCATACAGTTGTAAAAAATGTTTAAAAAAAAATCATTTGGTTGCCTCCCAATATGCGCTAAATTTAACGTCTTCAGCCAGACCAACTAACTTTTTTACCTATCCAGGATCAAATACCATATTGAAAAATTCTCGTGGTCTTTCACCTCCAAATTTTAAAAAATAACTTGCAACCATATTATTCAAAAATTTTATTATTTGTTTATTATCTATTTTAGGAAGATGATTTGTAGTTTCTCTCACAACCCTTGGTTTATTAGGATTTCTTCTATTTGTTCTTCTAACATGCTTCTAAATTGGGTTTTCAAATTAGGTGTTGCATTTGATGCACCAATTATTGGAAGCATATCATATGATCCTATACATATATACTCAAGTGTGATCGAGGGTGGTTTCAGTTTTACGACCAATGGTGATTCTAAAATGAAAAATATTGGAGCAGGTATTGTAGGTAAAGGCTCATATTTCTCAACCCATGAAAGAGTTGTGCTAAAATTAGCTGTCTCTAGTAATATGTTCACATCTTCAATATATCCATCTAGGTCAAAATCATCCACTTCAAAAGGATCCCAACGTGTATGCACTAGATCTTGAGAAATACTTTTTGGGATGGTTTTCTCTATTATCTCTTCTACTACATCTACTTCAAAACAAATAGTAGTTTGTGATCCATAGGAAACCTGAAATATATTTAATCTCAACTTTCTTTTTCTAAATGAGACATCCATGACTCCTATCCTACAATTAATACATGCATTAGCTGTAGCTAGGAAGGATCATCCTAAAATTATAGGAATCTACCTTAGATCATCGGAATGCTCCATCTCTAAAACCAAAAAGTCAACTAGAAAGTAAAATTTCTCGATCTTGACTAAAGCATCCTTGATTATCCCATGTGGTGCCTTAATGGATCTATCAACTAACTGCAAGGTTATCAAAGTGGGTTTTAAATCATCAAATTTAAAAAGATCATATACTGAACTAGGTAGAATATTCACATTGGCCCCTAGATCTAACAAAGCTTTCTCAATGTGTAGGTTCCCTATGACATAAGAGATGATAGGGGCACCTGGATCCTTAAGTTTGGGAGGGATAGTATGCTGGAAGATAAATTGGCTTGTTCAATAAGATAGACTTTTTTTGGGATTTGTGTTCTAGATTTTCATTTTTGTGTGCACAAATCTTTCAAGAACTTAGCATAGGTTAGGTCCTATTTTATTGCATCAATAAGGGGAAGATTGATTTGAACTTGTTTAAATAGCTCTAACATTTCATCTAATTTATCCTTCTTGTTAAATGGCATAGGAGATTCTAATGCATTTGGAAATGGAGCTTTGGATAATTGAGGTGATGCTAAAGATATTGGTTCATTCCTTGCCCTAAGGTCCTCCTCTTTGGATGGTTCAAACTCAGTCAACATTTCATTGATTTTGATCTTTTCAATTTCACCAGGTTGTTCTATGATCTTACCATTCCTGAGGATTATAATAGATTTAGCTTGTTCGGAAAAAGTTTCATGTGCGTTAAAATTCTCAACCCTATGTTGACATTTAGGATTAATCTCAGGTTGACTGGGTAGTTTTTCTTCCTTCCACTTACTGAAAGCAGTAGCTAATTGATCTATTTGGATCTCTAGCTTTGCTATCGATTGCGTGTCAGAATGAAGAATCTGGGAGTGGATTTCTATCCTTGCTAAAGCTTATAGAACCTGAAGGGAAATCCTGATTTCCCAGACCAGGTTCGTTCAAATCTGATCAGATCGAGAGATATATTTCAAAATTTTTCTCTCGATCCCAATCAGATCTGGGATATTTCAGATCTAATTTTATTATTTTAATAATAAAAATAAAAAAAATATAAATTAAATCAAATTTAATTTACCTGATTTGGGTAATCCTATTACCCTATTGATGATCCTGTTTGCAGCAGAAGATTCTGGATCTAGCCACGCAAGCGCCTGGCCTCTACCGATATCCACTCGGACTGGATCTAGAGATCCTCTTCTTCTCTATCACACCTCCAAAAATCAGATCTGGATTTGATCTGAAGGATCTTCAAAACTCCTTTTGAAGATCTGCAGTCGTCCTTTGCAGCAGTGCAGCCTTCTTGCTTTTGATCGCCTTTCTTTGATCTGGATCGCACCAACCAAGGTCCAAAACTCCTTTTGGATGTGGAGAGCAAGGGGAGAAGATGGTTTGGCATGGAGGAAGAGGGGAGAGGCAGCCTTGGGGCATGGGGAACTTTGATCTTAATTCAATTACTTCTTCTGTTTGAGTTGGGCACAGGGTCTTATTTATAGACTGACTGTGATCCAGCTTCTCTTATTCCCAACCAATCACAATCCTTTGTGAAATCAGATCTAAATCTGATTGGTGGGAATAGAGTCCCCTGGATTCCTACTTAGAGGGCGCCTAAGACCAGTCAAAGTTGGTTTTAGGGAGAACTCTAATTGGAATCCAAAAGAGAGGTGGAGTCCTTGTCCAACAAGGACTCCAAGACTCCTCCAAACTTGGGCTCACGCCACCCTTGGCGTGCGCCCTCCTCCTTGCCAGGTTCTGGCAGGGGGACAGGCCCCCACCAGCTCTCCAATAGGTGCATGACATGTGGTCAAAAGTCAAAGGGTCAATGGTCAATGTTTGACCAGTCAAAGGTAGACTTTTGACCAAAGTCAAAGAACAAGAAATGGCAGGTGACCAAAAATGGCAGGTAATGTCTTACAAATAAGACAACCTTTTCTGACTTGGACAACCTCCAGTCAGACCATATGAAGGCCTCTGATTGAGCACAAACTCCTTTGGCTCAGACAGGACAACTTATTTATGATAGCAAAAGAAGAACGTTAGGTTCAATCGAGTGCTAGCACGATTTCCTTGAACCTAATTGAATCTCATTCAGATCAATTGAACTAGATCAGTTCAATTGATGATCACCAGATTCAAACCCTTGTTTGTGTGACCCAGTTAGGTTCAGTTCTGTATGGTAATGGGATATGTCATGATCTCTATCATTGACATCATCGAAACTCCTTTCAATGGATCAGAACTCTTCTGATTCGAACAGCTAAAATGATTGATCATCTAAATCATTCTAATTGCTCCCAAAATCCACCAGTGACACCTAGCAGTATATGGTGGCAACCCATCAGAGCTGAATGCGAACCTCTTGGTGTAGCTACCTGTGTGATTCAGTTCTTCTATCTTGAGCCCCGATCAGATTAGGGTTAAGGTAAACTCGTCAAACCCTAGTCTCTGTCATATGATGTAATCATTCGATTCAAGTCCAATGTGAAAATCTAAATAGAAACTCTTTCTATTATTTCACTCTACCATGGCCATGAATTTCTGGACTTGATTCTCATGATCATCATAGGGCTGCTCCTCTACCACCGAGGTAGATAGATTCCATCTTGATGTTATCCAGTTCCTACAATGAACATGTCATAGCCAACATACACCTCAGGGATTCCATATGGCTAGGAGACCGAGTAATGGTGTAGTCAAACTATAACACCCTCAAGGTGAACTACCGATGCATCTCAGGTCAAAGAACCAGACACACTACTGCAGCATCGAGTCAGTCATTGACGAGAAGGTAGACTCCCTAATGACTACTCGAGGTGGTCACGCTCAGTGCCCTCATTCTCTAACGAGTACCTGTACTCTCGCTCCGGTGTCTCCACACCGTAGACTTAAGACTCATCTACTAAAGAGAAGCGATTGTACACCAACCTTCCGGATCAATCACCATCCTCGTGATGATCCTATGGTCGGGAGCAATTTATGAGTTAATAATGATTATTCATGTCTTAAATTTTCAACTCTTGAAAATATGAATTATCATTGCCATTAACTCAAAGGATGTATCACAGACACTAAATACACATATGTGATAGAAAATAACCCATTTATTGCTTTTAGTCAAAATTATAATTTTGCCCCTAGAAGTGTATTACAAGTGTCAGCCAATTCTGGCTTCTAGGGTACATATATCTAACAATCTCCCACTTGTCCTAAAGCCAATTGGCTACAAGTCTAAGTCCCATCTTCTCAAGGTGGGCTTCGATCTTCTGCTGGCCCAATGGCTTTGTAAGTGGGTCTGCCACATTATCTGTGGAGTTGACTCTCTTGATCTCGACATAACCCTTTTTGAGGTAATCGCGGATGAGGTGATATCGCCGCTCAATATGCTTGGATTTCTAGTGAGACCTCGGCTCCTTAGCAAGGGCTATGGCACCATTATTGTCACAGTATAGAGGAATGGCATCTGATGGCATTACTCCAATTTCTACAGCAAACTTCTTGTACCAGAATGCTTCCTTTGCAGCCTCTGATGTAGCGATATATTCTGCTTCCATGGTGGAATCTGCTATCACCATTTGCTTGGAACTCTTCCAGCTGACAGCTCCACCATTGCACACAAACAGACTTTCAGATGTCGACTTTCGATCATCTATATCGGACATGAAATCCGAGTTTGTATATCCTTGGACTTGAAGTTCTCCATTACCAAAGACCAGCATTATATCCTTAGTTCTTCTCAAGTACTTAAGGATACATTTCACAGAAGTCCAGTGTTCTTCACCTGGATTTGACTGATATCTGCTTGTGATACTCACAGCATGGGCTATATCAGGTCGTGTACATAGCATGGCATACATGAGGCTCCCTATTGTAGAAGCATAAGGGATCTTGCTCATGCGTTCTATTTCCTCAGGTGTGCTAGGGCACATCTTCTTAGGAAAGATGAATACCATGTCTGAAGGGTATTAATCCCCTCTTAGAGTTTTCATACTAAACCTCTTTAGTACTTTCTCTATGTACATCTTCTGTGAAAGTCCTAGCATCCTATTCGGTCTATCCCTATAGACCTTAATTCCTAGAATAAAGGATGCTTCACCTAGGTCTTTCATGGAGAATTCCTTGGACAACCACATCTTGACTGATGTCAACATGGGAATATCATTCCCAATAAGGAGGATGTCATCCACATACAATACGAGGAAGACAACAGCGCTCCCACTGACCCTTTTGAAAACACATGGTTCCTCTTCATTTTTTATGAAACCAAACATTTTGATCACATCATTGAAATGAGTGTTCCAGCTCCGAGATGCTTGCTTAAGTCCATATATGGACCTTTGCAGTTTGCAAACCTTGTGATCAGTATCACTGGATGTGAAACCTAGCGGCTGTTCCATATAGATATCTTCCTCAAGATATCCATTCAAGAATGCCATTTTCACGTCCATTTGCCATATTTCGTAATCAAAATAGGCCGCAACGGCAAGCAATGTGCGGATGGATTTTAGCATAGCTACTGGAGGAAAAGGTATCCTGATAGTCAATGCCTTCGCGTTGACTATAACCTTTTGCCACCAGTCTAGCCTTGAATGTCTCCACATTCCCATCTGCACCAATCTTTCTCTTGAAGATCCATTTACATCCAATAGGTACTATACCTTCTGGTGGATCTACCAAGGTCCAGACTTGGTTTGAGTGCATCGAGTCAATTTCTGACTGCATTGCCTCTAGCCATTTCTCGGAGTCGATATCTGATATCGCCTCGTTGTAGGTTTTGGGATCATCACCATGAGCACCATTACCTATGAGGAACATTTTCTCTACATCCTCTGAAATAATACCTAAGTATCTTTCAGGGGGATGGGAAACTCTTTCCGATCTACGAGGTGGAGGAGGTAGTGTTCTTATTGGCTCAACCTGATTTGGTTCCACTTGGTCCTTAGCTCGTTCTGCTTGTGAGACTTTCTCATCAAGCTTGATCTATTTTTCAATGCCGCTATCTTGAATAAACTATTTTTCAAGAAAGATGGCATGTCGACTCACAATCACATTGTGGTCTTCTGGAATGTAGAAATAGTATCCTAATGACTCTTTAGGATATCCTATGAATCGAGCTCTGAAGGATCCTAAACTCTAACTTGTCCGCTTGTTGTCTTTTGACATGAGCTGGACAACCCCAAATTCTGAGATGACTCAGACTTGGTTTCTTACCGTGCCATATCTCATACGGTGTGGTAGGAACGGTTTTAGAGGGAACCCTATTCAGTAGAATAAATTGAAGTTAACAATGAATGTCCCCAAAGAAAATCAGGGAGGTCTGTGAAGCTCATCATGGATCGAACCATATCTAATAGAGTCCGATTTCTCCGTTCTGAAATCCCGTTGAGTTGAGGTGTTCCTGGTGGAGTCCATTGAGAGACTATGCCATTTTTCTTAAGATAGTCTAGGAATTCCCGGCTAAGGTATTCACCTCCTCGATCTGATCGAAGAACCTTAATGGGTTTTTCAGTTTGCTTTTCTACTTCATGTCTGAATTCTTTGAACTTTTCGAAGGCTTCAGACTTGTGTCTCATAAGATACACATACCATACACTGATAGATCAGCGGTAAAAGTAAATGAAGTAGACCAAAAAATTGCTCTAGTCGGCATAATCAAAGGGCCGCACAACATAAAGTAGTAACTAGCAAGGAGATCTGTGGCCCCCCAATGTCCAACAAAAGGAAAGTTTTAGTCATTTTGCCTTGAAGATATAATTTACAAGTGGATATGACTCGGAGAATCAACGAAACCCTATAAGTCCGTTTTCCTCACAATTGTTGATCCTATCTCCTGCACTCAAGGCACACAAATGACCTAGATCTCTCAACCACATTAGAACAATAACCACAATTTGTCCACTACATCCCTCAAAAATTTGAGGACCACATACAAAGTCAATCAACCGTTTCGACACACCTAGTTAAACACGGATAACACAACACACTACACCTGATAAAGACCATTCACACCCAGCAAACCATTTCAACACCACTTGAGCCAATCATACACACACTACGTCTCGACAGACAGGCAACGCTCACGCCACACAGTAGTGGGAAGTAGGACTCCTTTACCACCCGCCATAACAAAGACAGACAATCATAACTGCTCGCGGTTCTTTTCCGTTTGGACCTTTCTTGGCCGTCAACTTTTGTGTGTTGTCTTTTCAAAGTGTATTGTGGCTTTTTTTTTTTTTTTTGGTGTTGTGTTTTTTGTAGGCGCGACTAGTCTAGCGGCACTTTTTTCTTTTTTTCAATCTTTGTTTGCGTTGTGGTTGATTTGGTACCCATATCTTCACGATATGGCCTGATATTATCAATATATCAGAATACACACCAAGATAGGCATATCTGGAGACTACTAGTCATCTGGTTAGTTTGCACGCTGTTAACACAACCAAGTATGCGATTTTTCTTGTGAGTTTTTTTATTAGGGATCGTGTTAGTTAGTTGTGTTTTACTTTTGTTTTTTTGGAGAAAGGACGGTACAAGACAAAGAAGAGTATTAAATAAATTGCAAAATAGGTTATCCTTATTAAAGGTCTTATCAATAATATTGATGTACCTAACTACTTTTCGAGCAAAAACTGAATGCAAATGACACTTAGGGATAGTCCAAAGATAGATATCTAATGGACCTGAGATTAGGCATATAGCAAAAGGATAAGGAATCAAAAATATAGGAGAAACGCACTAAGGTGCTATTGCAGTCCATGACTTCGAGCATACTCCAACTTGATAGAATCTATCTTCAATCAAAAGACTAAACTCACTTTGTGGATCATGGGGAGAAGCCAATAGATCTCCTTGCACCTAGTACAGACGATGTGGCAGCCACATTTGATGAACCAGACTAAGAGGCAATTTTGTCTAGTTCATTACTTATCCGATGATACTATCTAGTAATGGTATAGTGTATCTTATGAGACACATAGTTAAGCTTTCGAAAAGTTCAAAGATATATAGACATAAAGTAGAAAAGAACAAACTGAAAAAACCCATTAAGTTTCTTCGATCATGTCGAGAGGTAATACCTAGCTGGAGAATTCCTAGACTATCATCAAAGAAAAAGGCATAGTCATCTCAAATGACTTACACACCAGGGGAATACACCTCAACTCACGGGTTTCAGAAGGAGAAATCGAACCCTATTTGAATATGGTTAGATACCATGATTTGAGCTTCACAGAGCTTCCTGATTCATCCTTTGGGAACACTCATTGTTAACTTTCAATCTTAATCTACTTAAATAGTGTTCCCTCTAAAACCAGTTCCTACCACAACCAGTAAAGATATGGCACGGTAATAAATCCAAGATCTGATCCATCTCAGAATTTGGGTTGTCAAGCTCATGTCCAAAGAAGAAAAGCGGACAAGTAGAGTTTAGGCCTTTAGAGCTCGATTCATAATACCTAAAGAGTCTAAGGATACTATTTCTACATTCTGAAGACCAAAGTGATTGTGAAGTCGACATTGCATCTTTCTTGAAAAATAGTTAATTCAAGAAGCGGCAATGGAAAGCAGATTAAGTCAGCTTGGATGAGAAAGTCTCACAAACAGACGATGCTAAAGGACAAGTGAAATCAATTCAGTTGAGCATAAAGACACTACTACGTCCTCCATCTTGTAATCGGAAAGAAGTTCCCATCCCCCTGAAGATACTTAGGTATTGTTTTTCAGAGAAGAGTAGATAAAATGTTTCCTCGTAGGTAATGGTGCTCATGGTGATACCCTAAACCCTAACAACGGCAATATCAGATATCGACTCCGAGAAATAGCTAAGGCAATGCAATCAAAATTGACCTCGATCACTCAAGACAAGTACTGAACCTTAGTGTAAAGATCCACCAGAAGGTATATACCTATCGATAGTGTAAATGGAATCTTCAAGAGAAAGATCTTGATCGCACGATGGGAAACGTGGAGACAATTAAAAGAGCTAGACTGAGTGCAATAGTATATAAGCCCACCCTGAAGCATTGAACTATCAGAGATCACCCTTTCTCCAGTGGGTATGCTATAAATCCCATCTGCACATTGCTTGACCGTTGCAGCCTAATTTCGATTATAAATATGGCAAAGATGTAAAACGGCAATTCTATAAAATTATGCGATCATCTAGGAAGATATCTATATGAATACACGCTAAGGTTCCATCACAATCGATACTGATCACAATGAATCTTGAGCAAGCTTTCAAAGAATCCAATATAATGACTTTAAGCACATCTCAGACTAGGAAACAACTCGCTTCAAAAATGCATTATCAAAAAGTTTTGGTTCATCAAAATGTGAAAAACGCACCATGTTTTTAAAAGGCATCAGTCCGGAAGCGCTTTGTCACTTCCTTCGATGATTAACGCTGGATACCATATCCTCCTTATTGCGGATGTAATATTGCCATTTGACCGACATACAAAAAATGGGTGTCCCAAGGAATCCTCCGCGATGAGAGAGAGCGCGTGAGGCGGAAGCACCTTATTTAATGCTAGGATTTAACGAGTCTATAGGATAGAACCAGAGAATATAGGATGCTAGAGACTTCTCCACAAGAAATACTATAGAGGAAGACTAGAGTTTAAGTAATTAGAAAACTTACTAAAGAAGGGATTCAATCACCTTCAGAAATGGTATTCATCTTTCCAAGAAGATGTTCGCCCCAGCACACCTGACGGAAATAGAACCGCATGAGCCAAGATCCTTTATGCATTCACAAAGCATGAGCCTCCATTTATGACATGCTATGTACATTGAACCTGATTATAGCCCATGTTGTGATGTCAACAATCCAGATAATCAAGTCCAAAATCCAGAGAAGAACACTGGATTCTGTGAAGCATGTATCCTTAATGTCTTGATAAGAAAGGATATGATGTGGCTTGTAATAGAGAATTCTAAATCCAGGATACACAGAACTCAAGATTTTTTGTCTGATATACTATGATTCAAAAAGTCGACATCTTGCATCTGTTATTGTGAATGCAATGCGTGAGATGCTGTTTACCTGGACAGAGATTCCATAGCAAATAAGTGTAAGCACATTCGCAACCATGGAAGCAAAGATATATATCGCTAACTCAGAGGCTGCAAGAGAGCATCTGTACAAGAAGTGTGCTAGAAATTCCGAGTAAAATGCCATTCAAAGCATCATTACCTCTAATCTGCGACAACTATGGTGCCATAATGCCCCATGCGTACAGGAGCCGAGGTCTCACAAAACCAGCGGCATGAATTGAGCACGAGTACGTCACCTCATCACGCCATATACCTCAAAAAGAGGTTATCGACTGGTAAGAAGTCTACTCTGCAAATAATGTGCCAGATCCATTACAAACGTGAAACTAGAGCAAGATCAACGCCCACCTGTGAAAGAGTGAACTCGTAGCTTTGTAAGCCAATTAGCTAGGACAATGTGAGGTAGATTTTGTAGATATATGCTAGCACCTATAAGCTAGAATTTGGCTGACACTTGTAAACACTTCTAGGCAAAATTATAAATTTGAGCTAATACATAATAATGGGTTTAATTTCTAATCACATATGTATTATTAGTATCTGTGATACATCCTTTGAGTTAATAAATGATAATTCATATTTTCAAGAGTTAAAAATTTAAGACATGAATAATCATTTATAATCATAAACTTGCTCCACCATAGGATCATCACATGGTGGTGTGATCCGAAAGTTGGTGTACAATCCTTTCTTTGTAGATGAATCTAAGTCTATGGTGTGAGAGACACGCAGGGCGAGAGTAAAGATACTTTTATGAGTGAGCGTGACCACCCATAGATAGCATTAGGGAGTCTACCTCTCTCATCGAACTGACTCGATGCTGCAGTAGTGTTCTGGTTCTTTGACTCGAGTACATCGGAAGTTCACTTGAGGGTGTTATAGTTTGACTACACCATTACTCGGCTCTCCTAGCCATATGAACCTGAGGTGTATGTTGGCTATAGCATGTTCATTATAAATGGATGCCATCAAGATGAATCTATCTACCTCTGTGTAGAGAGCAGCCCTATGATAATCATGAGATCAAGTCCAGAACCCATAGCCATGCAAAGTGAAATATATAGAAAGAGTTTCTATTTTGATTTCACATGACTGAATCGAATGATTACATCATATGATAAGAACAAGGGTTGACGAAGTTTCACCTACTAACTAATCTGATCGGGGCTCAAGATAGAAGGACTGAATCACAGTACTGCACCAATTCGGCATTTCAGCCATCTGCTAGGTAGTGTGGATTTTGAGAGCAATTAGAATGTTTAGATGCTCAATCATTCTAGCTTTCGAATCAAGAGTTCTGATCCATCGAAAGGAGTTTCGATATGATCGATATTAAGAGATCATGAATATCCCATTACACTACAGAACTGAACCACTAACTGTCACACAAAACAAGGGTTTAAATCTGGTGATCACAATTGAACAGATCTAGTTTCAATTGATCTGAATGAGATTCAATTAGTTCAAGAAATCGTGCTAGCACTCGATTGACCCTAACGTTCTTCTTTTCTATCATAAATAAATTAGTCTGTCTGAGCCAAAGGAGTTTGGTGCTCAATCAGACCTTCATATGTACGCAGTCTGTCCAAGTATCAATAAATTGTGTCTTATTTGTAAAACATTCCCTCCATTTTTGGTCAACTGCATTTCTTTTCTTTGACTTTGGTCAAAAGTCTATCCTTGACTTGGTCCCAAACTTGACCATTGACCTTTGACTTTTGACCACATGAGTCATGCACCTATTAGAGAGCTGGTGGGGGCCTGCTCCCCTGAGAACCTGCAAGGAGGAGGGGCAGCCAACCAATGGCGATGGCCCCAAGTGGAGGAGCGCCTGAGATTCATTGTTGGACAGGACTCCATCTCCTTTTTTGGATTCCAATTGAGTTCTCCTAAAACCAACTTTGATGGTCTTAGGGCCCTCTAAAGGAGGAATCCAGGGGACTCTATTCCCCAAATTCAGATTTAGATCTATTTCACAAAGGATTGTGATGGTGGGAAGAAGAAGCATGCATCAGCTAGTCTATAAATAAAGACCGCTTGCCAACTCAAACAGAGAGTATTGAATTGAGATCAAAGGTCCCCACCAAAGGACTATCTCTCCCTCTTCCTCCATGCCAAACCACTTCTCCCCTTGCCTCCATATCAAAAAGGAAGTTTTGGACTTGTTGTGCGATCCAGATCAAAGAAAGGCGATACAAGCAAAGAAGGCTGCACTGCTGCAAGGAACCTGCGATCTTCAAAAGGAGTTTTGAAAATCCTCATCAGATCGCAGAACTGATTTTTGGAGGTGAATAGAGAAGAAGAGGATCCTCAAGATCTAAGCCAATGGATATCTAAGAGCCAGGGGCGCTGCTAATTCAAACCTTTTCGCTGCAAAAGATCATCAAAATCAGATAAAAGGATTACCCAAATCAGGTAAATATAAATTAATTTAATTTATCTTTTATTTTATTTTATTTATTAAAATAATAAATAGATGCAACATTCAGATCTGATTAGCGAGACAAAAAATTTTTTTGAAATATACTCTCTTGTCGATCTGATCAGAATTGAACGAATCTGTGGGTAGGGAAATCAAGATTTATTCCTCAACCTATATCTCAGGATCGCGCGCATATAAGATACTGATTATAGAAATTAATAGGTATTAATCTAATTCACGGCTAACTCCACTGTATGCACGATATCCTCACTGGTCATATTTTGGATGTAATTTAGAAAAAAATTTTGGAGAGAGCGGCTATAATTGGGAGTAGTAGATATTATTGGACTACACGATTTCTACTGGGTATTCTAAATAGCGTTGATTCAAAATAGAAAGGATATTTGTAGTGATGAAAAGTATCCTGATGATCAAAGTAAGCATTGCGTACTTTTCTTTTAAAAGTTGACTAAACATTAGTGGAAAGTCAATTTTTAATAGGCCAATCACCAGGTTATATATTTCTGAGACAAAAGAAATTAATCATAAATTAAATGACTACAATAGTGTAATCAAATCAGATAAAAGGTAGAGATTTCTTAATTTTGACTCAGAGAAGAATGTCAGATAGGTTGAGATAATGAAAGACCAAATTATTGATTGTAACATTTTTTTGCTTCAGATATTATGTATGGATGAAAGCAGAAGTCATCTGTTTCAAAGATGGATTTGCCTTATAGAAAATCAAAGTAAGACAAAGATGCATGAACTATAGTTTGCATGACACTGAGAATCTAGGAGCATAGTAAGAGTGGAATAAGATGAAAAAGAATATTATATCGATCGTAGTGAGGAAAAAGGTATAGAAGTGATGTCAGAGATATATCTTTCGGGATAACAGAGAAGGTCAGTTATTTATTAACAACAGTAAATACTTCTCTAAAACAGGCTAGTATATTACCTTTTTTCTGGGGATTCGTCATAAATCTGGTTAGGTTTCTTTACTTCCTATTTATTCCTCAGCCTAGATAAATATTGAAGATAGAGAAGTATGATAAGCTAATTCATGATGGAGAAGCAACATGGTATCAAAAAATTAGAGGTGGTTATCCTTGGACGATCTGGGGTTCCATGGGAGAATTGTCCTAATATGTACTCAGTAGAATCTCCCATCAACCAAGAAAATAAAAGCAATACCCATAAAGAGGAAGCTAGTTTAATATCCAGCAAGATCAAATGTTCGAAGTGAGAACACGGAAAAAGAAAGCCTATATAACCCTAATAGTGAATAAAATGATTTTGTATTTTACAGGAGTTATCATAGAAATGAAATGGAGGTTTATAATTTCTTAAGTCTTCTAATTTTGTTGCAACAAATTTTCAAAGATGAAATCTATATTTTAAGTGGATAGAAATGATAACATTCCCGGACCAACAAAATAACAACTAAGATCTTTTTCGGGTTATATATTCTGCAATAGCAATTTATTTACGGTATAATTTAACGCCATTGGCAGTACAAACTTAGATATCTTATTTATTTCGGATCAATGAAAATTTCCTAAGTCTGAAAAGTATTCACCTATATGTGGGGAGTTATATGGATCATTTGATTTTCTTAAACCAAAAATATGGTGGTAATTGATCCTTGTGTGGTGGTGAGTCATAGATATTTTTAATAAATTTAAGACACTTTAATCTATTCATCTCAACGAAAAGAATTTTAAAAATTTTAAAGTTACGAAAATTCTAAGACTAGAACCCAAGTATTTTTTGGTATCCTATTTTGAAGGATTTTGATTTCTGATATTTTTTTGAAATTCCAAATAGAGGGATTTCCTTATTTATATTTATAATTTTAATAGTTAATGGAGTATTAAGTTTAAAAAAAAAATTCTAAAAATAAATAGAAGTATACACAAGGCAAGCCACTTAATGAGTAAAGCTGTGAAGAGAGATCAAATAAAATTTTGGAACTCAGGGTTCGAGATATATTGGCTGAAACTCGAGATACCTTGAATTTAGGTGAAGAACCAAGTTTTTGTTTTCTAAAGACGAGACATGTCCGATACCAAAAATCGAAAATCTTATTGTGGTCAAGACATCTCGACCTGAAAGCGAGATGTCTCGATTTGCAAAAATTTAGGATCAGATTGATCAGAAATGTTTTAAGTGATTTTTTTTAAAATAAGTTTTGATGAGATGAACTAGCAGCTTATTATATTAAAAAAATAGCTAGAAATTACAAGAAAGCATACCTATTTATGTTAAAATTGGTGGAATTCTATTAATTTGACACCTATAAATCTATAATGTTATTCATTTCCAAAGCATAATACCACTGATTTTCTTTCATTTATTCGGAAGTTCCTAAAGTGAAAATAGTAAAGGGTCAAAGAAAGAGAAAGAGTTGGAGAGTTCTGATAGATTGGTGTTCAAGCGGCGGAAGCATAGATTCAAAGCTAAAATTATGAAAACTACAAACCAAATCCAAACCCTGCACGAACCTATTAGCAATTAAATAATATAGCAATGCATTTGTAAATATAAAAGAAAGTAATCAAGAACAATACCTTTTATCGCTAAACCACTAAATTTGTCCTAATTACTGGTACAGTTCTCAAAAGGGTTCCATAAGTTGCCCCACGTTCCACCCTACAATAATTGATCCACACGCGAGACTTGATCAAAGACACCAATCACCTCTGCATTTATTAAATTAAAATTCCTAGAAATAAGAAATTTATCATTAAAGGGACAAGTCTCCTTAATCTTTGTCACTTCCTTACCTCTCACTTACCCTTTCTATCCTATTTTCTTGCTTCTTAAATTTTCTTCCTAAATCATCTTAAATCTTAAGAATGACTTCTTGTCCTTAAAAGGACAAGGTATGATAAGAGAAGAAGAAAAAAGATTGGACAATGAGAAATATCTGTAAGAAATGAAAAGATAATTTTCACAAATAACTGCGACATCTTGTGCGCACCGTTATTTAATAATGTACTAGGGATGCAACCACATTTTCCTCGCACACTTTCAAAATTATTAATCTCATGTCCCACTTTTACTATCCACACCCTCATCAGATAAATAACGACAATGTAGACTTAGTCCAAGGCCTTAAAGCAAATGACTAGCGACATAATTCTACTAAGTTATTTTACCGAAGAGTCCACGGGCTTTCAATTTTTGATGCCATCTTTTTCCAACCATTAGATCAGATACAGAAGGCCATTCAATCCTTAATATGGGATCCCATTCACGCAGAAATAAGCATAGAACGATAATTCTTGAAAATAGTAAGTCCAAGTGAAACTTTGACACTGTCCAAGCCCCAAGGAAGAATTGCAGGCGGCAAGGAGTCCTGGCGCAAGGAGTCCTGGTTGAACAAGAGTCTCTTCATCATGCAAATATAAATATAGATAATGGAGTACTTTAACCTGCAGAAGGACTCTGTCTATCCCCATATCTGATGTCCATTCACCATTATGAAAAAATTACTCGACATGAGAAAAGAAAGTCAAAAAGAAGTAGGCGCCAAACAATCCCATGCGCCAAAGTCTCTTGCATATGAAAGAACCTTCCCATGCCAAGAGAAGACTCTCTGGCACATGGGATTCTAAGTATTATGTCTTCATTTGAAGCCCAATCAGTCTAGGTTTAATTCCATTTCAAGACCAAACCAATTTGGCTCAAATGGGAGACCTTAATTAGCCTAAATTGAAACCGAATTCAATATCCAATCGTATCTGGGTGCTAGGTTTCTACATGTGCCTAGCATATTCATCTTGCAGAACATGGTCCTAAAGCCAATTAGATCCTTAATCAATTCCTATTTGTGTGTGACCCAATCTTGGATTTCACATCTATACCAAGCAAGTGGGTCTGGGTGTGATTTGATCTAATCTGGTTAAACTCCCATCAAAACCAATTTAGGTCCGAAATTAGCTACCCAATTTGCACTATAATTAAGAAACACTTTATATTTGAATGATCAAATAAAAATTTTTAAATTTGACTGAAACTCCATGAGAACATGATTGACATCATAACAACAATTGTAACATACCCGAAAAAGATGCAAAAATTTTTTTGATGAAAATATCAAAAATATCCTTCAGTAACAAAATATGCCAATCGAACTTAGATCCTTACAATCACCCCCCTGCCATTCCTGAATATGACTCCTGGAGTATGAAAATTATGTGCAAACCAATATCAAATAATTACAATTTCTCTTTCAATCTTATGAATGATGATTGCATTTTAAGTATATAGATAACCCATTTTCTATATTTTTTTCTGTTCATGCTGATCAAATTAGTGTTTGCCTTATATCATCTATTTTCACGATGTCAGTGCAGTTTAGTCAATTTTTTCTTCTTATCTAGATCAGATTCTCATTTATTTTAACCTACTCTACTCCTTTTAGACTCATATATAAATCTAACCAAATCCAGATGCACCCCGTACATATCTGTCATGAATGTTAATGAAACCCAAATAATGGATTCATATATATAAGGTTTCTAATGGTAGTTTTCAGATCAAAGTTCTCATTTGCACAATTTCTACTATAGACCATCTTGAACATTAGAATAAGACTTCATTAGATATTCTCGATTATTGGATCATTTAGTGAACTCATTCTCCTACATGAGCACCCAACATTCTTATATATGTCATACACAAGTTATTAATGAGATCAAATCACCTCTCGAATGCGGCATACAAAAGGATTTAGTCTACGAAAAATATTGAAATTCCCAACTCAAATTCCCATCGACTAAGAATTGTTTTAAATTGGTTTTAAGAATTTTAGATCTCAACTGTATGATCATCAATCTAATCCTAAAAACTTAGCCCTAATTTAATGGGTTCATCATAATCTTAATTTAAATAATAAGACACTATTATAATAAGAATAAATATCTGTTATTTATTTTAAAAATAGTCATTACACTGAGTTTGGAGAAAAATAGCCCTTCTATCAAATTTTGATTCTTGAGGCATATTCCTTTCATCTCCCACTTGCACTAAAGCACAACCTCCTTATATTTATCCATATACAAGGATTGCGACATTAAAACAGATTGCAGTGTAAAGCCCTCTAAGTGATGGTTTCGTATGTAGGTAAACTATTCATAGACTACATCTTGTTCTATTCAATAACTTCCCTCAGAATGTGTTTGAATTTAAGATGAAGACTCTAGGTTCTTTTGCTTACCAACATGCTATCCAGATATCTGTCAAGTAACGTGGTACTGATTCTTTTTTGGAACATCTAATTCATATGATGAACCTTCTTATCTTGATAGCTTTCCTTAGTGCTATCAAATATTACAGCTATATCATTCTTCCCAATAGTTGTCAAGCTATAGTTTGCCTGCTCTAGTAACTCTTCCAACTCACTGCATCATCATTCAGCATAAAGCATATTCCTAAAATGGATTTTGTTATCATTTGATCTCGATTGAAAAACTAGATCAGAATATGCTTTAGTTTAAGACCAAAACCACCATATAACCTAGAAAATATTCTATTAAGTCTTCTTAATAACTTAAGAATATTTTTCACATCCAATGATCCTCTCCTGGATCTTAAATCTACTGTAATGCCTAAGCATAAAGCAACATCAAAGCCTTGTACAATAATATGGACATATTGATCCACACAGCTGAAGCATAAGGAATAGAACTATGTCTATTTCAACTCTTCAGTGTGTCTTTATGGAAGACATCTTTTTTAAAGAGATTTCCTTTTCAGAGTAATAACCTCTTTACTCCATCCATACTGAATCTTTTTATATATTAAGTCAACATACCTAATTGGGACAAGCCCTAGCATCCTCTTATATCTATCTCTATAGATACTTTATTCCTAGTATAATTAGATTCTTCTCACCAGTCTTTTCATGAAAACTATATGATGCCAATGAACTTATTGCAACATTGAAATATATTTCATGAGGAGTATGTCACTACATAACAGAACCAAGAAAACTAGTGGTACTCCACTAGTACTTCTGTACACACATGGTTTCACCACTTCTGATTAATCAAACCACTTGCCTTTAATCCAATTAAATGGATCTCTTAAGCCTTGCATTACATTGATTTGGTCTTTCCTTTAAACTCAAAATCCCATCTGGCTGTGACATTAAGTACCTCACTTCCTCAAGATAAATCATAAGGAAGGCTAGTTCTTCACATCTCATTTTGCCATATTTCTATAATCATGGTATATTTTGCTCTTAGTAAGCAAATCTTATGCATAGCAACAGGTTGAAAATATTTCATCATAATCATCCCTCCTATTTTTGCCTAAAATACTACCACCAATCTAGCCTTATGGTTGCAATTTGCAACCACTTTGCTCCAATCTTTCTTAAAAATTCATTTACATCCGCAACATATCAGAACTTATATCCTCTGGTTGCATTCACAAAGTCCATACTTTAGTTAGTGTCATGGAGTCCATTTCGGATGCATGCAGCCACCATTAGCAGTCCTTACTTTGACTACTTCTGTATAGATCAGAGGTTCATCATTCCAATTGATTAGGCTCATATTTTCTTTATACCATAACCTACATTAGTCACACTCTATCAGACCTATGATAGGATTATGTGTTAGATTCTTAATGTGATTTGTTGAAATTTCTATTTATTTTTTACTAACTCCATTCTTCCACTACCTTTTTCTAGAATAAATCTTTTTTCATTAGTGGCATGCCTACTACAAAAACCTTTGTTAGTAGGGTGGTAGAATAAATATCTAATACTATCTCTAGAATATCCGATAAATAGACATCTAATCTGATCTAAGCACAAGATTAATGTCCCAAAATTTTTTTTGACATATCTGGACAATTCCCCAATATCTTAAGAATTACTTAAGATTGGATTTCTATACCTCTCCATATCTCATATGAGTACTAATATAGAAATTTAGAAGACTTATTCAAAGATAAAATTACGGCCTCCAAGTCATGACCCAAAAAAAAAGGTAATTCCAGTGAATCACATCATTGACCGTACCATATCTAAATAATGTATGATTTTTCTTTCGGTATATCCATTTTAATACGTGTATAAGGAGGTTCGCATTCATAGAAGAATTCTTTTAACTTAAGTAGTCTAGAAACTAACTAGATAAAGTTATTCCTCCTCCCCGATCAGATTGAAGATTTTTATACATATCACAGTTTATTTTTTGACATACTTTGAATACTCTTTAAATTTATCAAAGCTCAGATTTTGTATTTCATAAAGATGCACATATCCATAACCTAAATAAATCATCATGAGTTGTTTTAAAAAA
>QRFJ01003171.1:0-127406 GCA_006176705.1 Cocos nucifera | reverse complement strand
AAAAAGAGAGAGATGAATGACTAGACTTGGGTTTTTTACAGTGCATTATCACTCATATGATACGGTGTTGGTAGGAACGGTTTTAGAGGGAACCCTATTAAAGTAGATAAATGAAGTTAACAATGAGTATCCCCAAAGAAAATCAGGGAGGTCTGTGAAGCTCAATCATGGATCGAACCATATCTAAATAGGGTCCGATTTCTCCATTCTGAAATCCCGTTGAGTTAGGGTTCCTGGTGGAGTCCATTTGAGAGACTATAGCCATTTTTCTTAGGATGTCTAGGAATTCCGCCTAAGGTATTCACCTCTCGATATGATCGAAGAACCTTAATGGGTTTTTTCAGTTTGCTTTTCTACTTCATGTCTATAATTTTTTGAACTTTTCGAAGGCTTCAAGACTTGTGTCTCATAAGATACACATCCCATACTAGATAGATCATCGATAAAGGTAATGAACTAGACAAAATTGCCTCTAGCCGGTACATACTCAAATGGGCCGCAACACATCATGTATGTACTAGGGCAAGGAGATCTTGGCCCTCTCCCCATGTCCAACAAAGGGAGTTTAGTCATTTTGCCTTGAAGACAGGAATTCATAAGTTGGATATGACTCGAAAGTCAAGGACTCAATAGCCATTTTCTCTAATTTGTTGATCCTATCCTCTGCTATTGACCTAACATCTCAGGTGTCATAGATAATCTATGTTTGGACTATCCCTAGTCTTTGGCATTCACGTTTTGCCGACAGTTAGAATAGGTACATCAATATGTAGCTGATAAAGACATAATGAGGAAACCATTTGCAATTTTATTTTCTTTCATAAAGAATGTTACAATGGTCCTTAAAGAAGGTTGATCATATACCTTCTGTGCGTTGAAGCATGAAATTAGAAATCAAATTCTGCGGAGTCTGTTGGCTCACAATAAATAAACAGTCTTGTACAAACTAAGTCTAAAACCAGATGGTAATCGCAGAGGGTGTAGTTCCCATGGCTACTGCACAGCAATCTTGCTCCATTACCACGCGTGGATCATGTCTCATCTTCTCAGGCACCCTTGCTATCCTCGACCCTGCTAGAAGTGCCAAGATGAGCACTAGAACCAGAGTCAAGCACACCCAACTGGATGCAGAAGAAAACCGGTAAGGTTAGGACTCAATAATGAGCATACCTCCAGAAGGACCTTCTTCTTTTCCTTTAGGGTGGCCAGGGTAAGTAGGGTTAGTTCCGCTTTCAAATGGCCCATCGCTGTTGCAATGGAAATACTTTTCTTTGACATAGCCTTTTTCTTCAGGCTTCTGCTTTCTCTCTTTAGACCTTCACTTGCTTTTTTCACAGACTTCTTTTTTCTTCCATAAAGACTTTCTTTTGGAAGAAGTCCACTCCATTATCAAGAACTGAGCCTTTTAGAATTTTTCATAGAAAGCTTAGCGGTAAATAGCAAATTTTATTAACTTCGGCAAGGAATCTTGAAAGTTTTTATGCATGTTGGTAATTCATGATGAATTGCCCATATGCACAAGTCAAGGATTGCCAGAATAATATCGTTCTGCAGTCCCAAGTCTAACTTCAACACGTTCGAGTACCGTCTTCTCACAGCTCTTCCTTGTCCTTAATCATTGTCAGAATATGATATTGGACTGACTTCCCATCATGCATCTTAGCCTTAAAAAGTCATTTTGTGACTTGATATTTGGCTGCGTGACTCTGTTCACCAAACATCTCTTGCAGGTGAGCCAACATTTGGCGAGCATCCCAATATCCTCATGTTGGCGCGGGATGCTCATCAGACAATCGAGCCCACATGTAATATCTGGCCTTATTGTCTTCACAATCAATCTAATTTATCCAAGAGATTGCTCTCTATTCAATAGTGGACGGGCTGGTAAGGTGGGAGGGTCCTGATCCAAAATATGGGTTAACTTCTCGGAACCCAACATAATTTTGTAGTTCCTGAGCTAATCTTTATAATTGGGTCCAATCAGTCTATGTGTGTCCAGGATACGTGCCAATGGGTTGGACGTAGACATTTTCCTGTAGAGAGTCAAAGATTCTAGTTAGATACTATATATTTGACATGACCAATTTGTTTTAGGGATTTTATTTTTAAACAAATTAGCTCCCACTATTTTCTCGGATCCCTACACTCCCTCGTAGAGATGCAAAAATCTCCATGATTAATGATTTCTACTGGGTGGTGCGGTCTCACCAACTGACTCATCACCTCACCTAACAGTTATTGGTGATGGGTTAGCCAATGAGTGAACAACTCTTGTTCAATGATTCTCTAATCATGGTGCATCCGAACTTGGTCTCTAATTCATGAATCTCACCATATCCGGAATATTGATCCACTCCTTAGTTAAGTCAGACCCACCATTTGCATAGACTGGGTTCCTAATTGAGTCTCTCACCGTATCCAAAATATTGAGCTCAACTCATCCTCCAGCCCATAGCATCCAATGCCTAATAGACATGGTTGCATCTTCTCGGTGCAATTGAGCCACTGTATCCAGCTGAGAATAATCAACCCCGGGAAGGGCCCGCACATCTACAATGGTGGAAGACCTCAGACTTAATCTTTTTTTAGGGAGAATTGATTTAGCCCTCATTAAACTAGACTTGGCTTAGTCATAACAATTATGACTAACCTAGTGGCATGGGTTAGCTTGGATTATTGACCACCTCATATTAGAACTGTGTCAACAGATATGGCCAGGTAAGTGAGATCGGTGGAAGGAATATGCCATTAACTCGTACAAGAATGCATTCAGGTCGAGTAGCTTCCAATTAAAAACCAGTCGGTCGTCTATGCCAAACTTACCTTAGACACCAAATTATTGAGCCAAAATCAATTGGGTTAGCCTACAATCTAGACTCTAACCTCTAAGCCTAATTAGGTCTTGCTTGATCGTGACTCGATCTTGACCCAGACTTAATCCTATTAGGCTGGTCAATTTTAAGCATTGTTGATCCCATCTAACCAGCTCTTGATTCGGTTTGATCAATCGCTTAGACCTAATTGAGCTACCCAAGCCCGAACCCAGTATTATGAATATGTCTTAGATCTGAAATTCTTAATTTTAGAACCTAATTAATATTCCATAAACTTAATTCTTAATTAAGTAGGGTTCATAAAAACAAATATGCGCAATAAATTCTAGGGTTTCAGGATCTAGGGTTTTGCAAAGGTAAGTTTTTTGGGTTTCTTCTGATTAAGGACGAACACGCAGCACCCCTACACATCATAAGAACATCCCATCGAATGAGAAGAGAGGGCCTTTAAATCCTTCTTCATTCTTATGACCGGACGGCCAGGAGGAATGCCTTAATCAGGAACATTCAATACTACAAAATAATATCAGATCTATATCATATATCTCATATACAAAGTAGATCTAATCATGGCATATTTTGCATACATCTCATGTATCAAATCATGCATGTTTTTAGATCTAAATTATCTCATAATAATCTAAAAAATTAGATTTAAATTGATCTAATCAAAATAAATTCTAATCTAGATAATTATGTAGAACTATTCTACAACTAGTCTAGACATGCATCAATCATATCTCATATGATATTCAAAAATTAAATAATTTTATTTGCTATTTTTTAAATGTTATTATAACATTTATTATAACAAAAAATAATAAATAAAAAGATCTAAAGTATGATTTAATCAGATTAAATCAAAAATATGCAAGACTATTCTATAGAACTATTCTATTCTAGAACTAGTCATGCATATCTTCTAATCTTAGATCCAAATTATTTAATTTTAATTTTTTCTAATTTTAGATCTGATCACATCTCATGTGACATCTGAAATCATTTATTTTCTAATTAAAATAAATTCAAAATTAGATCTAAACAATTTTAGAACCATGGCTCTGATACTAGTTGAAGGGAAATCCTGATTTCCCGGACCAGGTTCGTTCAAATCTGATCAGATCGAAAGATATATTTTAAAATTTTTTCTCGATCCTAATCAGATCTGAGATGTTTTAGATCTAATTTTATTATTTTAATAATAAAAATAAAATAAAGATAAATTAAATCAAATTTAATTTACCTGATTTGGGTAATCCTATTACCCTGTTGATGATCCTGTTTGCAGCGAAAGGTTCTGGATCTAGCCACGCAAGCGCCTGGCCTCTACCGATATCCACTTGGGCTGGATCTAGAGATCCTCTTCTTCTCTATCACACCTCCAAAAATCAGATCTGGATCTGATCTGGAGGATCTTCAAAACTCCTTTTGAAGATCTGCAGTCGTCCTTTGCAGCAGTGCAGCCTTCTTGCTTTTGATCGCCTTTCTTTGATCTGGATCGCACCAACCAAGGTCCAAAACTCCTTTTGGATGTGGAGAGCAAGGGGAGAAGATGGTTTGGCATGGAGGAAGAGGGGAGAGGCAGCCTTGGGGTGTGGGGAACTTTGATCTCAATTCAATTACTTCTTCTGTTTGAGTTGGGCACAGGGTCTTATTTATAGACTGACTGTGATCCAGCTTCTCTTATTCCCAACCAATCACAATCCTTTGTGAAATCAGATCTAAATCTGATTGGTGGGAATAGAGTCCCCTGGATTCCTACTTAGAGGGTGCCTAAGACCAATCAAAGTTGGTTTTAGGGAGAACTCTAATTGGAATCCAAAAGAGAGGTGGAGTCCTTGTCCAACAAGGACTCCAAGACTCCTCCAAACTTGGGCTCACGCCACCCTTGGCGTGCGCCCTCCTCCTTGCCAGGTTCTGGCAGGGGGACAGGCCCCCACCAGCTCTCCAATAGGTGCATGACATGTGGTCAAAAGTCAAAGGGTCAATGGTCAACGTTTGACCAGTCAAAGGTAGACTTTTGACCAAAGTCAAAGAACAAGAAATGGCAGGTGACCAAAAATGGTAGGTAATGTCTTACAAATAAGACAACCTTTTTTGACTTGGACAACCTCCAGTCAGACCATATGAAGGCCTCTGATTGAGCACAAACTCCTTTGGCTCAGACAGGACAACTTATTTATGATAGCAAAAGAAGAACGTTAGGTTCAATCGAGTGCTAGCACGATTTTCTTGAACCTAATTGAATCTCATTCAGATCAATTGAACTAGATCTGTTCAATTGATGATCACCAGATTCAAACCCTTGTTTGTGTGACCCAGTTAGGTTCAGTTCTGTATGGTAATGGGATATGTCATGATCTCTATCATCGACATCATCGAAACTCCTTTCGATGGATCAGAACTCTTCTGATTCGAACAGCTAGAATGATCGATCATCTAAATCATTCTAATTGCTCCCAAAATCCACCAGTGACACCTAGCAGTATATGGTGGCAACCCATCAGAGCTGAATGCGAACCTCTTGGTGCAGCTACCTATGTGATTCAGTTCCTTCTATCTTGAGCCCCGATCAGATTAGGGTTAAGGTAAACTCGTCAAACCCTAGTCTCTGTCATATGATGTAATCATTCGATTCAAGTCCAATGTGAAAATCTAAATAGAAACTCTTTCTATTATTTCACTCTACCATGGCCATGGATTTCTGGACTTGATTCTCATGATCATCATAGGGCTGCTCCTCTACCACCGAGGTAGATAGATTCCATCTTGATGTCATCCAGTTCCTACAATGAACATGTCATAGCCAACATACACCTCAGGGTTCCATATGGCTAGGAGACCGAGTAATGGTGTAGTCAAACTATAACACCCTCAAGGTGAACTTTCGATGCATCTCAGGTCAAAGAACCAGACACACTACTGCAGCATCGAGTCAGTCATCGATGAGAAGGTAGACTCCCTAATGACTACTCGAGGTGGTCACGCTCAGTGCCCTCATTCTCTAACGAGTATCTGTACTCTCGCTCTGGTGTCTCCACACCATAGACTTAAGACTCATCTACTGAAGAGAAGCGATTGTACACCAACCTTTCGGATCAATCACCATCCTCGTGATGATCCTATGGTCGGAAGCAATTTATGAATTAATAATGATTATTCATGTCTTAAATTTTTAACTCTTGAAAATATGAATTATCATTGCCATTAACTCAAAGGATGTATCACAGATACTAAATACACATATGTGATAGAAAATAACCCATTTATTATTTTTAGTCAAAATTATAATTTTGCCCCTAGAAGTGTATTACAGGTGTCAGCCAATTCTGGCTTCTAGGGCACATATATCTAACAGAACCTTCTCCTCAAAATTAAAACTATAGTTTCTAGGAGAAGGTTGAGGGGCATCTTGATACTGAGGGTATGATGGGTTCTTGAATTGCATCCCCTAATAATTAGGTTTGTGGGAAGCTAGGTTGACCATAGGTTGTGGTTTCCAAGAGAAATTTGGGTGATTCCTCCAGACGGAATTATACGTGTTGGAATATGGGTCATTTTTTGATCTAGGAATAGTATGAGTTTGGGCTTGGTGGGCTTGCTCCTATACAAACTGTGGAAACTATTGGACTACTGGGCAATCACCAATAGTATGACTAGGACTTGAGCAGATTTACAAACATCTTATTACTATTCAGATGGAAAAGAGGTGTGACCAACTTGCAGTAGTCGATCGAGCTTCTGGGATAGTGCATCCACCCTTAGTGTGGATGTCTATGGAGTGGCTTATCTCATATATTCTACCTCTTTTGGGTCCTAACCTGGGAGCTTCTTTAGATATGGCAGACATATAATTAAAGAATTTTTGCTCAGGATCTTGAATCACTGCCAAGCCTCCTACATGCTTTTAAGCATGAATGTCCCACCATAAGAAGAATCAACCATTTATCTATGTTTTTCTGATAATCCATTATAAAAGCATTGGACCAATTGCCATTTGGTTATGGCATGGTGTGGACACTTGCGGATGAGGTGATTGAGCCTTTTTCAAGTTTCATGGAACATCTATCCTTCTAATTGGAAAAAATTAGTTATGGCTTTTGTAATTTAGTTTGCTTTTCTAATTGAAAAATATTTCTTAAGAAATTCTTTTTGAAATTGGTCCCAGGTTGAAATAGTCATGGAATCTAATGAATGTAACCAGTACTTGGCCTTGTATTTAAGCAAAAAGAGAAATAATTTTAACCTAAGAGCTTCATCAAAAAGATTTTGAATTTTGATGGTAGAACATATCTTAAGAAATTCATCTAGATATTTGTACGAGTCCTCATTACTAAGTCCATAGAAAGATGGTAATATTTGAATAATGCTGGACTTAATCTCGTATTGAATTACTTTTATAGGAGGTACTTGGATATAGGGAGAGTAGATATACGACAAAGGAGTGAAGTACTTCCTCAATTGACATGGTGGATCAGTCTCATGATTGCGGTCAATGATTCTAGCTCGAATAATTCTGATGGTTCATTCTATTTTAGGGTCTAAAGGTTGGATTTCAGGTTGTAATGATCTACGACCAAGCATACAACCTTGCAGTTATAATTTGGAACAAATCTTTGTTCAAGTTTTTATTTATGTTTTTTTTTTTAAATAAGAAGAGAAGAGGGGAAGAAAGAGTTCTAAAGGAAAGAACTTAAGGAGTCGTGAAGCTAAGAAGAGAAATTAGAGTTTGATGTTAAATGCAATCAAGTTAGCATATAGTGGACTCTCTATCCTAAGGTTAACCTAGTTTTAGATAGGTCCTAACTATTTCAAGTTAGCCTTCAAGCCCTCCAAGTTGGAGCTTGACCAACCAACTGGCCAGGTAAGTGTAAAGTTGGTGGGAGTCCCTCATTGCTTTTCTTAGATATCAATTAAATTGGCTAGGTCAGCAAATGGAACCAATTATAAACCACCTTCCTTTGGGCCCAGTCGTCCCACAAACCACTTGCCTAGATACCATCTAGCTGACCAAGTCTAAGCCGATCCAACTCTTAGGGTCACTTATCCTATTGAGCTCAAAATCCTTAGGGGTTAATATCTAATTAATTTTAGATTAAGATATAGGTTATGCAGATGCAAGAAAATGATTTATGGGCTAAGGAAAGGTGATTAAATTTTCACCTTATCTTAGTTAATGGGTTGTGTTCTTAAAGTTAATTATGGAGATGCAATGCAAAGAAATAAGGTGTCCAATCAAGTTAAAAAAAAAAAAAATTATATTGAGGTTACGCTATCTTAGTTAAGTGTTATGAAATATTAGTAGCTTCTTTTAGAATTTATAATTTTACTTTTTTATATATCTTTTTAATTTTTTTAATTTTATAAGAAAATAATTTAAGTGATTAAGTTTAAAAAGCAATAAATCACTAAGCTATAAAAAGTAGTAGATTAATCTAAACTATAGAAAGTAGGAAATCTCTAAGATTAAAAGGTAGTAAATTAGTTATGTAAAATAAGGTAATTATTTAATTATGCAAATAAGATAACCTAGCTAGAAAGCTATAAAAAATAAAAATAGAAAAGGTTTTTTTTAAAATCAATTGTGCCAAGATTTTCGGCATTGGTGCCAAAATTTGATGCGTAGACGTTGATAGTACCAAAATTAACTTTACTCACTACGTAGTTAGGATGAGTCGAGATCATATCCTTAAGGATCTCTAGCTAAGTTGATATTGTGAAATAAAAAAAGATTTATTTTGATTTAAAAGAATAAATTATTCTAAAACTGATGTAATTAGAAAATAAAGATCTCGAGAGTTTTGAATTAATTTTGCACTAACAAAATTGTATCCTTCTTTTCAATTGTCATTAATCTTAAAAAAAATATCTATCTTTTCTCGGTACATCCTCTATCCATAGATCATGGTGCATCTCTGAAAAGTACTAGGTAAACAACTCTTTTTTTTCTGATATGCCCCATATCCGTAGATCACGGTGTACCTCTGTAAAGCAAAAGTTGTTCATAATATTAATCTAACAGCAAAGCATAAATGTAAGCATATAAAAGAATGTAAATAAAGAACTCATGATAATTTAAATAAAAAGCATAATCTTTATTGCTATAAAAGATATACTAGAAATTTTAGAACAATAAACCTGCTCTATGTTGTTATAAAATTTTTTTCTTCCGAGATTGCTAGCCTAGCTGCTCATGGAGTAGTTTCTTCCTTTTCCTCTATGAAAGGCTCTTGAAGAATTTCTAGAATGATTCTCAAGTGGAAGTATAAGAGCCTTTTTATAGGTGTTAATATAGAGGAGTATTATATGGTTTTCAGATATGGGATTAAATAAAAAATAAAAACTAATAGATGGATGGATGAGGTTGAAGGATCAAGAGCAGATAAAATAATAGAGAAAAATTATCATTTAATATAAATTCTTTCTCCTGAAATATTTCTAAATATTACTTTTAAATTTTAAATCTGTCAACTATGTCTTTTCTTCTAGCTTGGTCCCGTATTCACATGAAGCCGGTGCTTGCTGTACCAAGCCAAAAAGCTGCATTGTTTCCATGTACATATCACCAAAAGTCCCAAATCCTCTAACTCCACATGTGTGCCAGCACCAAAACTTCTCATGCCAACTTCCATTCTCTGGCCAGTGCCCATAATCTTTGGAGCATTTAATGCTCCTATTAATTGATAAAGCCAAGAAAAATTTCAAAATAAATTTTACTTTTGTATTAATACACCTATATCCTTTACTTTCTTTTTAAATTGGACTTTGTATTTAGCTTGGGCTTGAACATATTGAACTTGATGTAGGATTACATCTTGATACTTAATTATTTCTGAGACATAACATAAGAAGCATCAACTACAAAATAATAGAGATTAAATAACTTAATTTGAATACTTCTTATGTCATATTTAATATATTCATCAGCCATCATATACTACTAGATGTCACCGGTGGATCTTGGAAGCAATTAGAATGATCTTAATAATCGATCATTCTAATTGTATGAATCGAAAAAGTTCTAGTCCATCGAAAGATGTTTCGATGATATCAATGATAGAGATCACGATATATCTCAATACCATACGAAACTGAACCTAACTAGATCATACAAACAAATATTTAATTCTGGATCAATTCGGTTAAGTTAGTTCGATTGATTTGAATTAGATCAGATTATGTTCAAAAAAATCATGCTAGCACATGATTAAGCCTAACATTCTCCTTCTATAGTCTTTCTAGTTCGTCTCGAATGAGTTTGACTCACTCAAAATTCTAACTGGAGCCTGTCTAGGTCAGAAGAGGGTTGTCTAAATTTATCAGATAATTTTAAGACAACACCTATCAATTTATGTCACCTGTCAATTTCAATTTTGGACAAGGATCAAAGGATGATCCTGTTGTAAGAAAGAAGGGACAAGGGGCGTGCGCCCTTGGAGAATTTTTAGGGGGTGCACCCTAGATGAATTGTACAGTATGGAGAGAGCACATGTCTCCCTAGGCATACACCCCATATGGATAGGTTTTGACTTGGTCAAAATTTAGATTTGACCAGTCAAAATTTAGATTTGACCAATCAAAAAGTGATTGAGATCAAATTTTAAGAGAGAAGGAAGAGTCCATCACGCACTCACTCTCTCTCCCTCCCTGTCCAATGTGTATGGCATTTATGGGGTTTAATGTGGGTGACAAAACCTAGTGTTTATGCATGGGAAATCAGCCACGAGTTTGATTTAATCAAGCAACTTGATTGCTTGATCAAAACAGAACTCTTAGGTGGCATGGCGCAGGGCTCTATTTAAGAGACCTTACGCCCCAGGGTTTTTATCTTTGTTGCTCCATGCCCAAGTGCTGCTGTCCTCACCCCTCTCCATGCTTCCCTTCCTTTGATCTCCTCTTTCTTCTCCACACCAAGGGTTGGGCACAAGTTTAGAAAGAAAATCAATCTCATTTGGTGCAAAGATCAGGAAGAAGACAAACTATTCGTGAATGAACGCATGACCTTCAGAGATTGATTTGAAGGATCAACCAAAAAATTCTTGATCTAATTTTTGGTGATTAGATCTAGAAAGAGAGCACCTCTAGATCCAACTTGAGTGAACTCCGGTAGAGGCCAGGCACTTACGTAGGTAAATCTAGAATCTCAGGCTTGCACAGATCATCATCACGGTAATAGTCTACCTTGAATAGGTAACATCTGATTTCCTATTTTGTTTTAATTTTCTAATTTTAATGTCTGATCATTAAGATTAGATTTGAGAACTCTTAGATCTAATTAGATTTTTATAAAATTTTTATGAAAAATTTTGCTATCAATCAAATCAGATCAGATCGATCCTGCATTAGAAAAACCATTATTCCTTCAACATCTCCTCTTCCAAAAAGTTTTATATTTCTATTTTTACTTGTTCTAAAATTATTATCAATTGTATCTTGTTTTCTTTTCAAGTTTCATTTGGAGAAAGAAACTTGAGATTAAACCTGTCCTAGCCCAGAATTGGACTTATGAAGATTTTGATTGGTGAGCCCAGAAAATCAATTGGGTTGATTGTGATCCTAAAAAATAATCGATATAAATATTTTGATTGGTGATTCTAGAAAACTAACTAGATTTGATTGTGAGCCCAAGTAAAACAATCACGCTGTAATTGGGCTGATTATAGTAAAGTTTCTAAGAAGAGCTTAGGAAGTAGACGTAGGTTTGGATTACACTGAACAACTATAAATTTATATATTTGCATTATGGCTTTCCTTACTTTCTTTTTCTTTTCTTTTAATTTATGCTTTGTATTATTTAAATTCTTACTTTGGATTCATTATCTTGGTTCCACTGTTGCTTAAAGCATAACCCTCAGAATCATTTAAACTAGCTTAACTAAAGCACATAATTGCTTAGATTTTGACTTGGATAAAATTTTTTAGGAACCCAATTCTGTTGGAAAAAGTATCCTAAATTTGATCTACAGTAGTAGAGAAGTCCATGAAGGAGAAGGCCATAGTGAAGACCCAACAAGGAGAAGCCCACAGTAGCCCACAACCTACAGTAGGGTTGCACGACCTAGAATGCACACGTGGTCCATGACGTGTGGCATGGCCTAGGATGCATGCAGCCTTAGGATCGGCAACCATATAGTCCAGGAGGGGGAAATCTACACAGTCTAGGAGAGGGGGTGCACGGTCCATGCACCCGTAGGCATGGTCTACTGTAGTGTTCTTGTAGACCATGGGGTTTGATGCGGTCCATGCCCTATGCATGGATCTTTTAGTGGCCTACGACCATTTTACACAGTCTATAGGAGTTTTATTAGCATGACTTTTGTGCAGCATGCAATCAGGTGGCTGTTGAAGCTCATGGGTTAGATCAGATGGCCAAGGGGATTATTTTAGTCCTAATAGAAGACTAACATCATGTGGAACTCAGATTCAACTCTTCAAAAGGGCCTATGGAGTAGAGAAGCATAAGGCACAGCGGCAACAATGATGGGTTGGCAGATCAAAGAGTAGCTAAGAGGAGCAGCCGATGGAGCATCAGAAGCATAGGCAAAGCACTGGTAGAGGGTCGGGTGGTAGAGCAAAGCATATCATAGCTTAGGAGGTCTTTTTGTTGGGAGAGAACATTGTAAAGGATGGTACTTCTTGTTGAGAGAGAGAAATTGATGTATGAGGGTTGAGAGAGTGTGATCTTCTTCTATAAATTTTTTTTTCCTATAGTAAAGCTTGCATGCCCCACAAAGATAAGCCTTGACTTGATCCACATATTGTAGATGGTGTAGTTCTCCCATGTCTTGGGAGGCCATGAGAGGAGCCAAGGTGTTGGCTCTGGAGAATCTAGGATTGAAATGGTCCTAGGGCTAAGACAAGAGTTGTCCTAAGATGGAGGTGGTGTGTAACCCTCAATGGGCTTAAGATTTAGGTGTGAGGACCTTGAGGGGCTTGATAGGTACTCCGAAGACCAAGGATACAAAATAAAGCAAAAAATTAGAGCTAGAAAAAGTATCAGCCAAGATAAGGGACTGATGATAGATGAGTGCCCCAGAAGTCAGATTGGCTGACACTTGCAATATATTTCTAGGGATAATTTTATAATTTTAACTTAAAATTAATAAAAAAATATTTTATTCTATCATATTATGTACATAGTGTCTGTGACACATCCTTTGAGTTAATGGAATGCTAATATATATTTTTAGGAGTTAAAAATTTAAGATATATATTTTCATAATTAACTCATAAATAGCTCCTAATCGTAGGATCATCATGAGGATGGTGAACGATTCGAAAGGTTGGTGTACGATCACTTTCTTAGGATAGATGAGTTTTGAGTCTACGATGTGGAGACACCAAAGTGAGAGTATAGATACTCATTAGAAAATGAGAGCATTGAGCATAACCACCTCGAGCAGTCATAAAGGAGTCTACCTTCTCGTCGATGACTAGCTCGATACTATAGTGGTATATTTGGTTTTAATCTAAGGTGCATCGATAGTTCACCTTGAGTGTGTTATAGTTTAACTATACCATAACTCGATCTCGTAGCCATTCGAAATTTTGAGATGTATATTGGCGGTAGTATATTCATTACAGGAATTGGATTGCACCAATAGTGAATCTATGAACCTCAGTAGATGAGAAGTAGCCCTATGATGATCATGAAATCGAGTCCATAAGCCTATGGCCATGGCAGTGTGAAGATGATAGAAAGAGTTTCTATTAGAGTTTTTATATTGGACAAGAATCGAATGATTAATTCATATGATGGATGTTGGGTTTGATGAGTTTAATTTAACCCTAATCTTATTAAGGCTCATGATAGAAGAACCCAATCACATAGGTAGCTGCATGGAGAGGTTTGCATTTAGTTCTGATGGGTTGCCACCATATATTGCTTGATGTCACTAGTGGATTTTGGAAGCAATTAGAATGATCTTGATGATCAATCATTCTAATTATGTAAATTAAAAAAGTTCTAGTCCATCAAAAAGTGTTTTGATAATACTGATGATAGAGATTATGATATATCTCATTACCATATGGAACTGAACCTAACTGGAACATACAAATAAGGATTTAAATTTGGATGTCATCAATTAAGCTAATCCAGTTTAATTGATTTGGATTAGATCTAATTAGATTCAAGAAAATTATGCTAGCACATGATTGAGCCTAACATTCTCCTTCTGTAATCTTTTAGGTTCATCTCAGTTGAGCTAAATTGATTTAGGCTCACCAAGGAACCATTGAAAAATATATTCCAAAGTCAATCATCAGCCTATTGATGGTTGAGCTATATTATAATTATAATTAATTTATTCATGAATAAAATAATTTTTTTGGCCTTTTCATCATAAAGTTTTCATCTTCTAACAAACTTCATTATTGTGATAAAATCCTTAGGAGTATTTAGGATTGATAATGAAAGAATTTATCGATTAGTCTTTAAAACTATTCACGATCAAATGATAGGCTATTAATAAGGATAATAGCATCTATAGAGCATAGATCGCTGTGTGACATATAGGTTGGTTGTCTTCTTAACCAAGGAGTGTGAAGACACTGGTATGACATACAGATGAGATATAAAGATACATCATTATTGAACGTGACTAACTTCAAAGCATTCTACTGTCAAGAATATCTCTGATGGAATATAGGTATAAGTATCCCTTAGACCTGAGATCACCTCAATAGCTTGCAAGAAACTCATTGTGCTTTGGTACCAAACTAACTAAATTTCTAATTCAGTAATAGAAGATTTCTGGGCATAGTCAAGTACTTGTAAAGTTGGTGTGTGATCAAGATGGAATTGACTATACCAAGAGTTTGAGAAGAATGTATCACTGTATGTCAATACAGCAAAACCTTGGCCAAGAAAATCCATGAAATGGATTTAGTATTTTGAAATATAATATGGATAGCCTGATTAGAGTTGGTAGTTGAACTATGAGGTATCCTATGAGCATTTTGGTTAAGAAAATGAATTACATGAAAACTATATTTGCATGGGTTCTAAGGATGTTGTTCTACATATTTGACTTATTCAGCCATTAGGTACCATTGCTAGATGGTCACTTTGATTGGTACAAAAATTTATTCTTATGCTACTGACTTAGTTTCAAACCTATGAAGTCACACATATTAGAGTTCTTGATCTAATCGGATGGTTGATCAATGATTAAGAATCGTTCTAGGATTAAAAGATTAATATAATTGATCTTTGACCTAGTGCAAGTTTTGCAAGAGGATCAATTAGCAATTAGATTATTAATTAGCTTAATTTGATTAAGCTAGAGGATTGAGATTAATTTTAATTAAATATAATTTAATTAGATTTGGTTTGGACTTGATTGGATCAAGTTCAATTGGTTTATTAGATAAGCTAAGTGCAAGAAATAACTAGTCCTAATTCAATTAGGACTTGAATCAACCCAATTTTTTAATTTAATTAAAAATTTTTAATTTAAATTAAATTAAATTTAATCTAATTTAATTATATTTTAACTGGATTAAGATCTATTTTAATTGGATTGATTTATTTTTGATTTAATTTGGTTAAAAGACTTTATTTGACCAAGTCAAATTGGAAGTCATAGTGTGACTAGGACTTCCCTCCTTACACCACCTTAGCCCCAACGCCCCCATGCCCTCTTCTCCTTAATTTTGTGCATTGAATCCCCCTCTCCCTCTCTCATTCTTATTTGGCTATTTGTTTTGGACCAAGTCAAAGAAGCCATTTTGTTTTGGTTTCAAATTCTATGGGATAGAGTTTTGAGAAACCAAAACTCCTCCATTATCTTGCCACACCCTCTCCCTATTTTCTCTTCTATTTTCTTGGTGAGAAAGGCATCTTTTGTGCACCCCAACTTATTGCCTTAATTGAACCTGCCTTGTCTAGGTATTTGACTTAGACAAGACTCCTCCATATCATATTATTTAAAATAAATTTTGGATTGATTCTTTTATAGATTCTAGACCATTGAGAGAGGTTTTTGACATGTGATAATTAGAAGGAAGAACATCTTGGGTATTGGGTTTTCATAGACACCAATCTAGGTGTCTAGGTGAGAGAAGAAAGAAGAAGAAGAGGGTCTTCTTCTAGGTTTTCTTCTATTCATCCCTTTTCCTCCATCTTTGAGATTTATTTTTAAGAGTGTCATAGATCTAAAGTATCTTCTCTTTTTTCTAATCTTTGGAGAGTCTAAATCTTGAAAAAGAAAGTACCAGATTGACCATCGAAGAAGGATTAGCATAGTACTTGCATATTATGCTGATTTTCAAATATCAAACTTTTGATCGGGATTCGTGGACTCATGTGGATATCTCTTAGAGATCAGATGCATGTGCAGCTCAGAGTTTCATTCTCATGTCTGGATCAGTAAGTTAGAACATCTAACTTAAATAGGTAATATGGATCTGATCCTCTATTACATACCAGCAATAGATATAGTGTAGATCTATATTGATGCGATCAACATCTTTTCTTCTTTCTTATATTTTTAATTTTTGATTTAATATTATGCATTAATTATATAATAGGATCTTAGATCTTGGGTTTTCTCTAATTTTATGAATAAATTTTGATATATTTTAGTCTTCCACTGTTTGATCTTGAAAATGTTTCAAGATCTAGCCCTGAAAACTTAGATCCGGTTCCTTCAATTGATATCAAAGCCTAGGTTGATTATTACATAATTATATATATATTTAAATTATTTCTTAGATTTGATTTAATTTATAATCTAATTATTAAATCTAAAATTAAAATTATGATCACTCGAACTGATATAAGGTTGTCCTACTACAAGGTTTATCCCTTATAGTGGAGAGTTTGTCCTAGTTCATGTAAATCTATTTCTTATCATAAGTTTGTTAGATGTGATTTAATTTTATTTATAATTTATTAAATTTAAAAAAGTTTTAGATCTAAAAATAAAAATTTTAGATTGCGCAGACTGATTATAAGGTTATCCTACTATAGGATTTATCCCTTATAGTGGAGAGGTTGTCTTAGTATTTGCTGATTTAAAATATTGATAATAAAATTTTAGATTAGATCTAAAAAATTTTATGATCTAATTAAAAATATTTTAATTTAATTTTAATTATCATAAATATATTAGATTTGATCTAAGATAAATGATTGATTGGAATTAAAATTATTTTAATTACATGAACCTGTTTAGATTAGATCTAAAGTAGTTTCATGCTTATCTTATTTGCATATTGATTATGAATCAAAAATGCAACTTGGTTGGTAGAACCATGTTGTAAAAATATTTTACAAATATAAAAATTATTTTTGAAAAGTCAAACCCCAACCCTCAGCTCAAAACTTAATTAAGAATTAAGATGTTATATCATTAGGATCTAGGATTATGAATTGAAGATCTTAAGACACAAATCATAACATATTGGATTAATGGGTTAGTGGAGATTAGATCCATTAATTAGGTTAGACCTAAGGTTAGATTAAAGAATGAACTTAATTAGAGAATTAACTAAATCTAATCAATTGTTGTCTTAGATTAGGTCAAGAATTCTCTAGATCAATTACAATAGTTGTAGTTGATCCATGTCTTTAACGAGATCCAAAATGGAATTGATTCTTGGCTATGTTGTCTAGCATGAACTATTAGGTTGATCTAATTGAAATTAATTAATCTAGTTGGTGTTTAAGATAAATCAGATTGGTGGTCTTTAATTGGCAGCTCGCTTACTTGGCCATTTTTGATGATGTCTAAGACAAGCTTTGGTAGACACTCCCATCGATCAAACTTATCTAGCCCCTTGATGAAATTATATTTTCATCGGATCACTTGACTATTCGGGCTGACCTATGATAGCTAGGTAAATCAGTGTGACTGATTTAGGTGCTCTTAGACCAGCCTATTAATGGTCTCCTTTAAGCTAACTTGGTGAAGCCAGTGGGAGGATCATGACAAGTTGGTTCATCTGACCTTCTCTCCTCTAAATCAAATCAATTAAATCCTCTAAGATTATTAGGTCCTTAAAATAAAATAGTTATGATGATAACTAGATCATAGCCTTCCATTAAGTAGATGATAATGGATCCATTAATTGGATAATCATTGGAGGCCCATAGGCCTGGTGCTTATTGGCTAATGAAATTATCATTCATAATATGATTTTTTGGCAACGTCTCTCTAAATGGTGGTTAGATTAACCAACCATAGTTGGGCTTAATCATTCATTAGTTAAATGAACCAAGTATGATCATGTTAATGGTTGGATCTAATCGGGACTTTCAGTGGAGGTCCTAACCTACTGAAAAGATATCTGGGGCAAAATTAAATTACTAAAAATTATTTGGAGACTCTTTTGATTTCTTCGAGACATTGATTTGCCCTTTAATTTGTCTCGAGTTCACTCCTTTGGTCTATCTTGCCTCTCATTTATAAAAAAGCACCAATGAACTAGAGCTTCTTTTGACTAGCTTCTCTTGCTGCTCATTAGATCTGAGAATTCTATCCACTTCCTTATAGTTTAATCTCTCTTTCTTATACACTAAAGTAGTAATGAGACTATCATATGCTGCTAGCAGCAAACATAATAATAAAAGAGCTCTATCCTCCTAATCGATCTTCACATCAAGGCTCATGACATTCGAGCAAACTTGATTGAACTTCTGAATGTAGGAAATTAGATCTCCTCCTTTAGGCATCTACAAACTATACAACTACTTTAACCACAACTTATTTGTTATGTTCTTGCCCATGTACGTGTTCTCCAGTTTCTACCAAAGTTCTTTTGGAGTGGTTTTCATGTTGATCTTTGACAAAATTTCATCAGTGTGGCACATCTGAATCGTGCTAAAAGCTATCTCTTCTAGCTCCTCCCAATCTTCAATAGAAATATTTTCTAAATTTTTTCAAGTCAGGACCTTATAAATTCTATTCTATGCTAGTGGATCCTTCATCCTTTGTTACCAAAGGCTAAAATTATCCTTGCCATCAAACTTTCCAAAGTCTATCTTAATGGTACTCGATGCCATCTCAATCAGATATTCAATTACCAAACACTAAAAGAAAAATAGTATTCAAAAAAAATCTGTTCAGCATCTTTCCATAATCTCAATGAAGTTTTTACCTTTCCTCCACTAGATTTAACACCAGGGCTCTGATACCAATTGTAATGGCTATATCCTTGCCACTTGATGATCGCAGAAACAACAACAAGAATCCAAGGAAAGTGATGGCAGTGTTCTGTCAAATCCTAGCAAACCCAAGGATGCGAAGAATAGAAAAGGAGGAGAACCAGAGAGGAAGAGAGAGAATTTTCAAGGAGAAAATGGCTTATATTCAATATGTGTTAATTACAAACTCAATATAGAGTATTTATATACTTGGCTAAGTGACCTAACCCAAAAACTCTTCTAGCTAACCTAATGTGATGCACTCTCCTAGCTCATGTACACCCATGTCATGCATGCACACATCCATTGGACTAAACCCAGTCCAATCTATAGGTTAGCCCCTTAGGTCCTCACAAATGAAGGTCCTAAGTCCTTAGGATTAAACCTAATCCCAGGCTAGAATAGAAACCATGTTTTGTCCTATTCACCATTCAAGCTGGCTCTATCAGAAGTCGAGCCAGCTCGACTGTAGTGTCACCTATGAGAGCTTGATTTATCATTCTCTATTCTACTACTCAAGCCAACTCACTTTAAGTTTGAGCTGGCTCAACAAATATGCCTATTTTCTATTCTCCAGTTTGAGCTAGCTTTCTCAGGAATTAAGCTAGCTCAACCAACGTGCCAGCCTGATATACTTGATACATTACCTTCTAACCTTCTACTTGAGCCAGCTTTATCAGGGGCCAAGCTAGCTCAACTAAAGCATTGACTGAAACTCTGAGATGGTTGGCTCTATGCACTTCTTAGTCTCTCTCCACCTATTTCTGTAGCTTGAGAGCACCACACTTGAGCTCACAAGTAGAACCCTAAAGGTAGCATCTAGAAGAGGAAGAAAGCGAAGTAGAACTTTGCAAATAGTACCTATTTTTACTATGGCAAGCAGGGGTACTAGAAGAAAAATTGCAAGAGCTACCTTGCAAGTTTGAAGCATGATGCAAGTGGAGTGATAATTATCATAAATTTATTAATAAAAGTATTAATTTATCAATTAATTATTTTTATTTCTAAGAATTAATGCTTTTATTCAATTTTTTTTAGAAAAAATATTCATCAATAAAAAGAGATTAATTTTCTTATCAAAATGAAGCAAATTTAGAGCAAATCCAATTTAAAACGGATCTAATGTGAAGATTCAAAAAAAAGGAAAAGAAAATATAAAATTGCCTGGCCGCTTTACCCAAAATCAGCTCGATCTATTTGATCGAGCGTAGCCCACCCACAGGCCCAGCGATAAGCCCATGCCCGTAACCGACCCAGTGCAAACCCAGCTCGCCAACACCTGTAGCTCGCTAGTCCATGCAAAACCAGCCCCCTCCATCATGATGTTGCTGTAACATCACAAAACCATGTAGTACATAATAGACCGACAGTGATGCGGAAGGCATGGACCCTTAAAGGGTCCATGAAAATTTTTTTGGGGTTCATAGGGGCAATCTTGTAATTTTAGGTAGCATGGCATGCTAGGATTGGTCAAAGGCTACTATATGCTCGATCTATAGGGTCCAGTGGCATAGCTTTGGCATGACTGGATAGTGCTAATTATTTCTGGTTAGGATCCAATGGATAGGATGGGTTTTTATTTGATTTAGGACTCTTAGGTTTCATTTAAGCACCATCCGATGGGCCATACTCTTCATAAGACTCGATCCGACAACCAAATTTCAATCCTACAGGATTTAATCCTTTAATCCTATAGGATTTAATCCATCTAGGTCTTCATATTCACAGCAGAGAGGCCAGTTTGACTCGTTTCAAGAGGCTTATTCCTCTCTTCACTAGGATTCCTCATGCCAGCTCTCTCTCCACTCTATTTAAAGGGCACCAGGAAAAGATTTCAAGGTGTCTTCAATCAAGAAAAAGCTATGGTATGCCATGCTTGGGTTGATGATTGCTTCAAGACAGACGATGCCGAGAGAAAAAGCTTATCTTCTATGCCATCTTTATGCCAATACTGATATGAGATCAAGATCACTTATTTTAGTTTTTATTTATTTATTAATTATTTTAAATTTAAGTATTTAAATTTTAAATTTTAATTTTAATGCAAAATTTATCTTTTTCAGCTCTTTAAATTTTAGTTCTTTACATTTAATCACAAATTTATTTTCATGTAAGTAGATGCTAAGATTTAAATAATAAATCTTAGTACCAAGTTTACTTTTTTGAACCATTTAATTTTTACTTTTTATTTATAATTTTATTTTTTGACTTCAATTTTATTGTTAAAATTTTTTTTAATAAAAATCAAAGATTTCAAATCAAAGCACTGTCTTCTCTATAGATTCGATCTGACTCTTTACTTTCTACTTATTTTTAATTTTTTAAAAAATTAAAATTAAATTAATAAACTTGATGTCTTAACGGCAACATCGTGGTCTATCAAGTTTTTAGTACCATTGCCAAAGAATGTTATAAATGCTAATTTTTTTTTGATTTTCTTAAAAATAAAGAATAATTCTGACAAATGCACCAAGTTTTTGGTGCCGTTACCGAGGAAGGCACGTTCATTAAGATTTTTGATCTCTTCAATTTTCTTGTATATAAATTATAAATAAAGTTTTAATTTCTTTGATTTTTTTGTAAATATAGCTTACTAACTTTTCTATTTCTTTTGTAGAAAAAGAAAGTAAAAGAATAAAAAAAATTAGGGCAAAGAGGAGAGTAATCAATTTTTCTTGGTGAGATCAATCCTAACCCTAGACTTCTTTTTTTATTATTTATTTTATTTTTGAATTAATCTAAAAAATATCCACTTAAACTTAATTAAAAATATCATGATAAGAGTAGAAACTCAAATTGCTTAGAGCATCCATCATATTAGGCTTTTTTTTATTTTTTTTGGTGATTGCTAGAGACAAGATAAGCATCTCAAGTCTAATCAGTTGCATGCATTTAATTTAGTTGCACAAAACCCCTTGTTTGAAAGTGATTATGCATATTCATCTTTAAATCAAATTAAGGGCATAATCCCTTAATCAAGTTATGGTGGAGATTTGATCACCCTTAGCCCACAAACAATCAACCAGCATCCCTCATTAACATAAATCTTTAACTTAAAATCAATTAGACATCGATCCTAGAAACTTAAGCTTATGAGGATAAGAAATCCTAAGAGTTGAACCGGATTAGGATTAGTTAGTTTGACTGGTGTCTAAGGCAAGTGATTTAGAAAATATATCCCGAAGAAAGGTGGTTACATAATTAATTTCATTAGCTTACCTGACCAAGATAATTGGTGTTTAAGAAAAGCAATAAGGGGACTCTCAAAAACCTTACACTTATCTGGTCAGTTGACTGACTGATCTTTTACTTAGAAGGCCTAAAGATGATTTTGATAGTTAGGAGTTGTCTAGATCTAGGATAACAATTAGTCGGGATTGATTGTCTAACTTAATTGCTAACTTAACATCAGACATTAAACCTAATAAAATTTTTCTCTCTTCTTAGCTCTAGGACTCCTTGGGTTCTCTTCTTTAAAACTCTTTTCTCTCTTTTTTTCTTTTCTCCTCTTCTCTTCAAAAAATAAAGATAAAAATTAAATTAAATTAAAATTAAATTAAATAAGATAAATTAAATAAAATTTATAAAAAAATAATAAAATTTTTAAAAATTTTAAAAATTTTTAAAAATAAAATAAATAAAATAATAAAAATTTAAAAAAAATTTAAAAAAATTTAAACCATATGATAGGATTGCATTAGTACATGCACGGTAGGAGATCACTTTTTCTAATCTAGTTAAACCTAATTCTGAAATTGAATGGATGATTCATATTAAATTAGATAATTAAATGGCTAAAAATTATGGAGAACCACCTAGGTAAATGAAGAAATATTTTATTCTTTCCATCGATAATCCATCGACTTATATCCACCTACATGATATTCTTGCTAGCCATTATGAGATCATGTCGACTATAGTCTAGATGCTCTAATCTTTCTATGGAAACATCAATGAAGATCCTTATAAACATCTAGATGAGTTTTTAAAAATTTGCTCTATGGTGAGGATCCAAAATTTTATCGATGATGCCCTTAGACTAATTTTATTTTCTTTTTCATTAAAACATAAAGCTAAGTACTAGCTTGACATAATAGAAGGACCAATCAAAACATGGACTATATTTCAATATGAGTTTCCTAAGAAATTTTATCCTATAGATCGAACCATTACCATGAGGCGAGCTATCACTGGATTTGCTCAGCTTCCAATAGAACAAATTCATGATTCATGGAAGAGCCTTAAGAAACTTCTTAGAAAATGCCCACACCATGGTCGATCTAAGTGGAAAATAGTTCAAGCTTTTTATGAGAGTTTAGGAGATCAGTATAGACAGATGGCAGATCCATCCTTTGGAGGTGCATTAATGAACAAGAGTGAGGATGAAGTCTATACCTTATTTGAAACTTTAAATGAAAACTCAATCAACCATGCTTCATTATCTTACTATCAAAAGTAGATAGGAATCTATGATTTTAAATATCCAGAATCTAGTTCTAAGACTAACTTAAATCTAATAAATAAAATTGACCTTCTTACACAAAAATTAGATCAATTCCTAACCCTAGATCATCAAACTCCTGCACAATACACACCACCTTTTAATTATCAAGAGATTTGTTCTATTTATACTAGATTAGCTCATTATGTGAGTGAATGTCCTACAACTACACAATTCCTATCTTTTATCCACGAACAAGTCCAAGCTATTCAAAGCTACTCCAAACTGGTTAACGAGCAATTTTCAAATTTATATAATCCTGGTTGGAAGAACTATCCTAATTTTTCTTGGAGATCCCAAAAGACTCAAGCTTAGACCTAAATTTCACCTATGCAAAACTATCAAAATAGGCTCCAATACTAGAACTATGCTTATAATAGAGATCCACTTAGTCAGTCTACTCAGCCATCGCATTATAATCAACCATCATACCCATCTCCTCAACAGACCAATCTAGCCGATGAATCAACTTCAATAATTAATTTTGACTTAACAGCAATCTATCACCAGGCTAGAAGCATAAATAGGATAATTAGCTAAGTCTAGCATAAAGAGAGAAATAAATCAATGTGAGCTCAAAAGTGGTGCTCCCAAGTCTTCTTGAACATGAGAAGATAGGTCATGAAAAGATGGAAGCAAGTCGGAAGAGAAATGAGCTCGGATAACAAAGTTCAAAAATCAAGCCGACTTACTCAGTGATCAAGCTGGCTAAGTTGGAAACTGGGCCAACTCATTCCAGGATTGGGTCAACTATGTCTCAGAAGAAAATTTAGATAGAAAGCAGTATTTTTGGACTATTGGCATGATACAAAATTAGGTTAGCTCAGTCTCAGATTGAGCCGACCCAGTCGTAGGTTAGCCGGCTCAATCTGAAACTAGACTAGCTCAGTCTTTATGGATTAATTTTATGTACATGAGATGTTTGGATTTTGGAAAGTTTTTTCTATGAGCTTGGACTTGACCCTTTTATAAAGTATAAATACTGAAAATAGGTCATGATTATATATGATGCTGAATTCATCGAATAAAGCTCTTTTCTCTAGGAAAACTCTTGTGCTCTCTTTTTTTTTCTTTTGAATCCATTATTTTGCTTCCACATTGATCTTGGAGATTATTTCTTATTGCTTGGCTAATCACCAACGACCATGCTGGTCCGAAAGAGAATAGTTTATCCCAATAATTGGTATCAGAGCGGTGTTACATGGAAGAAAGGAAGACACCTAGGGTTACTACATCCTGGATCTGTTGCACTAGGTTTTACTCAAAAATCTTCTTGTTACTTTATTGTTTATCTCTAGATTAAGGTGGAGTCGGTTACATGGATGGATGGTGATACAGATAGTTGAAAAGAGGATCTAAGGCATTTAGATCTTCTTTGAAGGATAGTGCTACTGGTGTGTGTTCGAAGAAGGGTGTTAGCGATCTATTTTTGACTTATTTAAAGTCATGGGATCAAGTGGATTCAAGGTGGATTTTGAAAAGTTTGATGGCAAGGAAAACTTTATCTTATGGTAGTAAAGGATAAAGGACTTGTTGGTTCAGCAAAGGATCTACAAGATCTTGATAAGAGAAAGGTCGAAAAAGATCAATGTTGAGGATTGAAAAGAGTTTAAGAAAATTAATTTCAGCATAATCTGGATGTGCTTGGCCGATCCGATTTTACCCGAGGTTTCCATAAATACTATGGCAAAGGGGCTTTGAATGAGACTGAAGAACACATACATGGGAAACAATATGACGAACAAGCTGTGGTTAAAGAAATAGTTGTATAGTCTAAGGATGCCCGAAGGCAGAGATCTTGTTGCACATATCCAAAGGTTCAATCAGGTGTGTTCTAAGGTGATGTATTTGGATGTGAAGATCGACGAGGAGGATTGAGCATTGCTGCTATTATGTTCTCTCTTAGGTTCATATGATGGTCTCATAAAAACTTTAGTTTATGGAAAGGAGACCCTAAACTATGAAGAGTTTGTCAGTGTGCTTAGATCAAATGAGCAAAGGGAGAAGATCTATATGGGAAAACCTAAGTCTGAGATCTTGGCTATGAATGAAAGATAGGAAAGATCAAAGAAGTAGGTAAGAGAAAAATTCAAGGGCAGGTCAAAGTCTTGGGATCAGAGGAAGACATTGAAATATTATAAATATCATCAGCCTGGACACCAAAGGAGAGATTATCCTCTTTTGAGATCAAAATAAGGAAAGGCCAGTAAGAAAGATGTTACAGCTTTTTTGAGCAATGGAGAAGACCTGTAAGTTGTATCAGATGGATCCACAGAGTACGATATTATATGGATATTGGATTCAGCATGCTTGCACCACTATACTTCTCATTGAAAGTGGTTTGCTACCTACCAGAAGGCTGATGGTGGAAGTGTCAGTCTTGGAGATGATCATCCGTGCAAAGTTGCTGGAGTTGGCTCTATCATGGTGAGAATGTACGATGGAATTATTCATACATTTTCAAATATCATGCATGTTTTGGAGTTGAAAAAAAATTGATTTCTTTAGGCTATTTAGAGGAGCAAGGTTATGCTTTTAGTAGCCAGACTAGGAGTAGATGTCTAAAAATTTTTATGAAAGCTTTGGTAGTGATGAGAGGCAGAATACTGAGCAATAATCTTTATAGAATGGAAGGCTTAGTGATGAATGATAGTATAGAGATGCTAGCAGCAGTACAAGAGGAGCGGATTTCATATCGACTGTGGCACTATCGGATGGGTCAAATGAGTGACTGTGAGCTCACTGAACTTAGCAGAAGAAGTATAATTCCAATCCTAAAGAAGGAGGACATAGATTTATGTGAGCCATGTATCTTTGGCAAATAGCATAGGATAAAGTTTGCCAGAAGTACCAAGCACAATGAAGAAGTGCTGGATTTAGTGTACTCGAATGTATGGGGACCAGCTACTGTATCAGCTAGAGGTGGAACAAGATATTTTATCACTTTCATTAATGATTTTTGAAGAAAGGTGTGGGTTTATCTGATTAAAGAAAAATCAGATGTGTTTGCCCAGTTTAGAGCCTGGAGAGCTAAAATAGAGAAGAAGTCAGGGAGACTGATGAAGTGTCTGGGGTTGGTCAATGGAGGAGAGTATACTAGCCTAGTGTTTGGGAGGTACTGTGAGAAAAATGGTATCAAATACCATTACACAGTAAAGATTATTCTCTAGCAGAATGGTGTCATGAAGAAAATGAACCAGATATTGATCGAGAAGGCATGGAGTTTGATGCTTCCATAATCTTTTTGGGATGATGTCTTAACTTTTTCTTGTTTTCTTGTGAATAGGTCTCCATATCATAAGCTGAATGGATGCATTCCAAAGGAGGTTTGGAGTGGAAAGAAGGTGGAGCTTGGCTACCTGAAGGTCTTCGGTTGTCTGGCCTATGCACATATGGAGGCAACTGAGAGGAGCAAATTGGATCCAAAATGTAAAAAGATGACAATCATAGGGTATCCACAAAGAGTCAAGGGGTACCTACTGTGAGACTCTCAGGCACAAAAGTCCGCGATCAGCAAGGACATTATCTTTGATGAGAAGAGCATCTTAAGGAGGTTAGAGATAGATGAAACTGGGGAGACAAAAGTGAACAGTAGTGGTCAGTTTGAGATAGATGACATGCTATCCGAATCTACATATAGGAGTGTTCCTATTGAGGTAGAGCTGGGTAGCAGAAAAGACACTCAGATGGAAGATCGGCATGAAATGCCAGCAGTTCAAATGGATGTGCAGGATCAGCCACAGACACCAGGCAGAGATGTGCTAGTGAGAGTGGCTTTGCACAAATCCCAGCATACTATCAGGAGATCAATTATAGATGGCATTGATGAGGTTATCTCCTATGCACTCATCACTACTAATGGAGATCCAAAAAATTATGCAGAGGCTATGGAGAATGAGGATCATGATTCATAGATGCAGACCATGATGGAGGAGATGGAATTACTTGAAAAGAATTGAACATGGCAGCTGGTGGATCTTCCAAAAGGTACTCGACTTATTGGCCCAAAATGGGTGTTCACAAAGAAAGAGGCACTTTCAGAAGAAGATAGAGTCAGATTCAAAGCAAGACTGGTAGCAAAGAGATATTCACAAAGGGAAGGGATTGACTACATAGAAAATTTTTCTCTTGTGGTGCATCATACATCTATTTGGATTTTGCTATCACTGGTGGCACAGTACAACATGGAATTGGAACAGATGGGTATGAAGATGGCCTCCTTTTATGGCACATTAGAGGAAAGGATCTACATGAAGCAGCCAGATAGTTTCATGGAGATTGGATAGGAAGAAAATGTGTGTTTACTCAGAAGATCTTTATATGGCTTGAAACAGTCCCCTCATCAGTGGTATCGAATATTTGATAGTTTTATTTTGAGCCTGGGTTTCATTAGATATGAACATGATTGCTGTGTCTACGTCAAGGATGTATATGAGGAGGATGCTCTGTACCTACTACTATATGTAGATGATATGCTTATAGCCAATAGAAGCATGAAAGTTGTGAAAAGGCTGAAAAGGATATTATCATTTGAGTTTGAGATGAAGGATCTAGGTCCCACTGGGAAAATTCTTGGAATGGAGATTTGCAGAGATAGGTGCAAAGAAGTGCTCCATTTATCACAAGAAAGATATGTCCAAAAACTTCTGGAGAGGTTTGGGATGGAGAAGGCCAAACTTGCAGAGACACCATTACCGAGCCATATATTACTCTCCAAGTTACAAAGCTCCCAGTCAAAAGAGGAGAGAGAATACATAAAAAGAATCCCTTATAAGAACGCTGTAGGCAGTGTGATGTACACTATGGTGTGTTGTAGATAAGATATAGCACATACAATGGGCATGGTTAGTAGATTCATGGCTAACCCTTGGAAGAAACACTGAAAAGCATTGAAATGGATATTGTGATATCTGCATAGAATAAGGAATTATGGTATGGTATTTGGTGGACAGCTTGGAGGATTTGAAGATGAAGGTTCGAGTCCTCTGGAAGAATTTGTAGATGCGAATTATGCAGGAGATCTTGATACAAGGAGGTCTACTACTGGATACCTTTTTTGTATGTATGGTGGATCGGTGTCTTGGAGATCAATTCTTCAGCCAATTATAGCCTTGTCTACCACAGAGGCCAAGTATATTGGAATAATAGAGGCTGTAAAGGAAGTCCTTTGGCTTAGGAGGTTGATTATTAAGTTGGGGATGGAGCAGAGTAAGGTTACACTATTTAGTGATAGTCAGAGTGCTCTACTGTTGGTACAAAATTCAGTCTATCATGCATGCATAAAGCATATAGACATGAGGTACCACAGGATCAGAGAGCTGATGGAGGAAGGTGAAGTGGAACTGACGAAGATCCATACCAAGGAGAATCAATCTGATGCACTCATGAAGGTACTCTCCAAAGACAGCTTTCAGATGTCTGTGGCAAGGATGGATTTGCTGAAAAGAGATGAGTTCACAAGGACTTGGAAGCACCAAGGTGGAGAATGTGAGCTCAAAAGTGGTGCTCCCAAGTCTTTGGAACATAAGAAGATAGGTCATGAGAAGACGAAAGCAAGCCGAAAGAGAAATCAACCTGGATAACAAAGTTCAGAAACTGAGCCAACTCACCTTGAGACTGAGCCAACTAAGTTGGAAACTGAGCCGGCTCAGTCCAGGACTAGATCGACTATTTCTTAGAAGAAAATCTAGATAGAAAGCAGCATTTTTGGACTATTGGCATAGTACACAACTGGATTGGCTCAATCTTAGACTGAGACGACCAAATCGTAGGTTAGCTGGCTTAGTCTGAACCTAGGCCGGCTCAATTTTTGTGGGTTTGTTTTATGTATGTGAGCTGTTTGAGTTTTGGAAAGTTTTTTCTATGAGCTTGGGGCTTGATCCTTTTATAAAGTATAAATACTAGAAATAGATCAAGGTTATATATGATGCTGAATTCATTGAATAAAGCTCTTTTCTTTCAAAAAACTCTTATGCTCTTTTTCTCTCTTTTTTCTTGAATCCATTATTTGGCTTCCACATTGATCCTAGAAGATTATTCCTTGTTGCTTGGCTAATCACCAACAGCCATGCCGGTCTGAAAGAGGATAGTTTATCCTAACAATCAATTGCCCAACCAACCAATTGCAAATCCCATAAATAATCCACTTATTGTCCACCAACCGCTTGAACCTAGTTATCAATCTAGTTTCCCACCTATGAATCCTCAATTTGAGAATGCTAAAGTAATTTCTAAACTTAGAAGTGGTAGGATTCTTGAGGATCCATACCAAGATTAGGTGAGAGAGGCTAGTACTAATACTAGACAAAATAAAAATTTAGAAGAAAATGTTAGTACCAGAGCTAACCATATAGAAGATTCTAAGCCCGGAACTAGTACTGATGTTGGTTCCCATTCTAATGTGTTAGACAAAGAAAAGAAGAGAACATATGAGTTATCAGAAGCTGGTTCTTCTTACAAAGAGCAAGGGACATGTAACAAAAAGCTAATGAAATTATTTAAGCAAGTTCATATTATTTTACCTCCAGAGCTAAAGTTGTCTTTAGTCATTCTTCCAATATCCACTGCATCAAACTTAACTCCTAATCTAAAAACTTAATTCATGAGTATTTTAGAAGAATAAATAGAAGAAATTCTTGACAAACAAGGTTCTGAGATCAGGATCATAAACTATCATCTCATATTTAACAATGAATTTATTAATAAAAAGATTACAAACTATATTCTTGAGATTAGCAATCTAAAACTATTGAAATTTATCAATCCAATAATTGATATAGGATAGGTAGACTGCATGGTGTCTGGCTGAAGATGGTAAACTTAGTGCTTGTTGGTGTTGGAAAGCATGCAGGGTTTCTAGCTCTATTTTTATTTTTTTTTCAAAAATCAAATATAGTGAAATTAAAAACTAATCTAATTAATTTCTCTAGAGCTACAGATCTAATCTAAAAATCCTATATAACCAAGATCTAATGGGACAAGTATGCAAGAAAATCTAAAAATAAAACAACATCAGCAGTAAAATGATTTTACTACTTTGCATGTTCAGAATATGTTACCTTTGCATGGATAGTTGATTACTATAATTAAATTACTATTAAAAATATCTGATCATCGCAACATAGCTACATAGCATGTCTCGCCTCCATGGATTGTCCACATGAGATCCTGATCTCGATTGGTTCTTTCCGAGTGCTAGCTCGATGTAGAACGGTCTTGATGGTTGAATCTTGATCAAATGCTTTTATCTTCTTCCATCGAATCTTTGGATGCTTCAGATCAATAGTAGAGAGAGATGAGAGGTTGAGAAGGTACTCCAAAAAATTTTGTGAAGATCTGATGCTCAAATCTCATGATACTCCTCGAATCCTAGGTTGAAACCCTAAGATAGCTTTCACCAAAAACCCTTGTGCCCTCTCTTTCTATTGTTTTTCTTCTCTCTGATTTTTTTTTTGTTAATTTTCTCACATAGGGGAGAGGCTCACACATATAGAGGGGAGGCTTTTTAGATTGTCACACATCCTAAAAGATCTAGGATTTAATAGTGCTGCAAAAACAAAGTGGCATGAGGGATTAGATAAGGTGGTTGCTTACTTGAATTCAAACTCCAATTGAATTCAAATTGCAACCAACCAAAGCCTATCCTTTTGAGGCATGAGAAGGTAGAACATGAGCCCTCTTTTGCATGGAAAACAATCACAAGAAACCTTCTTTCTCATGGAGATGTAATGGTGCAAAGTGAGGTGGTGCTAGGGAGAGAAGACTAGCTAGTCAAACTAGTCTTATGTTTATCTTATCCAATTGAACCAACCCAAACCAATTTAGCTAGGCCTAATTAGATCAAATTAAATCCAACTTATTTAAACTTAATTAGGCTTAATTAAATTTTGATTAAATCAAAAATTCATTAAGCCCAAATCCTAATCAAATTAGGAATCAAACCTCCTCAGTGATTTGGTCATCTCATAACCTAATCGGGTCAAACCCAACTAAATCCAATTTAATTGGACTTGTTCTAATTATCATTACTCCATCAAATTAAGTTAATTAGTAATCAAATTACTAATTAGACCTCTCATAAATACAAGATCCAAATTTAGTGGAAGTCCGAGCAATAGAGTTCCATCAAAATGAAACTCTTGATCGAAGAGTCCCAAACCAGTGGGACTCTTGACCCCAGTGTCTCAAATGAATAAAACTCATGAACATAGAGTCCCAGACTAGTGACTCTCAATCATGGAGTCCTAGACAAGCAAGAGTCAGGTCCCAATGCAGGAGGATTCTTGGTTAAAGAGTTCCAATCAAGTGGGACTCTTGACCATAGAGTTTCAGTCTAGTGGGACTTCTAATCATAGAGTCCTAGACAAGGACTCAGAGTTCTAATGCAGTAAGACTTTCGATCGAAGAGTCTCAGTCTTGTGAAACTCTTAATTATAGAGCCTCAGTCCAGTGGGATTCTTCACCAGTCATCAAATCAGATTGGAATCTGTAGTGTGTGTGATCCCATAAGTTCGTGTTAGATATGTGTGCCCTGAAAGCCAGAATTGACTGATACTTGCAATACGCTTCTAAGGGCAAAAATTATAATTTTAACTATAAATAATAAAATAAGTTATTTTCTATCACATAAGTGTATTTAGTGTCTGTGATACATCCTTTGAGTTAATGTTAATGATAATTCATATTTTCAAGAGTTGAAAATTTAAGAAATAAATTTTCATTTATTAACTCATAAAATGCTTCTGACCGTAGGATCATCATGAGGATGGTGTTTGATCCAAAAGATTAGTGTACAATCGCTTCTTTATAGTAGATGAGTCTTAAGTCTACAGTGTAGAGACATCGGAGTGAGAGTATAGGTACTCGTTAGAGAATGAGGGCACTGAGTGTGACTACCTCGAGTAGTCATAAGGAAGTCTACCTTCTCGTTGATGACTGACTCGATGCTGCAGTGGTGTGTCTGGTTCTTTGACCTAAGGTGCATCGGCAGTTCATCTTGAGGGTGTTATAGTTTGACTACACTATGACTCGGTCTCCTAGCCATTCGAAACCTTGAGGTTTATGTTGGCTATAGCATGTTCATTATAGGAATTAGATTGCACCAAGATGGAATCTATCTACCTCGGTAGAAGAGGAGCAGCCCTATGATGATCATGAGAATCAAGTCCATAAGGCCATTGCAGAGTGTGAAATAATAGAAAGTATTTTTGTAAGGTTTTCACATCAGGCTTGAATCGAATGATTAAATCATATGATAGAAATTAGGGTTTGATGACTTCACCTTAACCCTAATCTGATCGAGGCTTAAGATAGAAGAACTTAATCACACAAGTAGCTGCACCGAGAGGTTCATTTTTTAGTTTTGATGGATTGCCACCATATGCTGCTAGGTGTCACTGGTGGATTTTGGAAGTAATTAGAATGATTTACATGATCGATCATTCTAAGTTGTCTGAATTAGAAGAGTTCTGATCCATCGAAAGGAGTTTCGATGATGGAGATCATGACATGTCCCATTATCATACAGAATTGAACCTAACTAAATCACACAAATAAGGATTTTGATCTGAATATCATCAATTGGACTAACCCAGTTTAATTGATTTAAATAAGATTCAATTTGGTTCAAGAAAATCATGCTAGCACACGATTGAGCCTAACATTCTTCTTTTTCTATCATAAAAGTTATCTCGACTGAGCTAAATGAGTTTGTGCTCACTTAGGTACCTTTACCTGATCTGACTAGAGCTTGTTCAAGTCAAAAAAGGATTGTCTTAATTTATGAGATAAATTTGAGACAACACCTACCATTTTTCATTACCTGCTAATCCTTGTACTTTGACTTGGTCAAACATTGACTTTGATCCTTGGACATCTGCCCATATGTCATGCACTTATTGGAGAGAAGATAGGGGCTTGCCCCTCTCTAAAAATTAGAAAGAAGTGGGTGCACACCTAGGATGGCCTGCGCCCATGGATAGGGATGCTGGAGTCCCATACGGATGGGACTCTAGGTTGCTTCTTGGTTTCTACTTAGGTGACCCTTGGGTATCTACTTTGACCAGTCTTAAGCACCATCTAAGAATGAACCTATGGGTCTCTCATCTAATTGGATAAAGTTGTGTCATCCCACCAATCAGATTTAGATCTGATTGCACGAAGCAACGTGATTCACCAGGGTGATGCAGCACTGCATGGTGCAGCAGAGTCTATAAATAGACCCTATCTATGCCCACTTTTTAAGCTCTCCTCCTCTTAGCAATGCCCCAAGGCTAACCCTCTCCATTCTCCATGCCACCATCTAGCCCTCTCTCTCCTCTCCATGCCTAAGAAAGTTGGGTCTTTAGATTAGTGTGAGTCAGGCAAGAAAAGGCTGATGAAAAAGAAAGAAGGCAGCACTACTACAGCGACGATGGGTGATCTTCAGAAGATGTTTTGAAGATCCTCCAAATCAGATCCATATCTAATTTTTGAAGAAAAGAAAGAAAAGGAGAAGATCTCCAAATCCAACCCAAGTGGATACCGGTAGAGGCCAGGCGCTTGCATGGCTAGATCCAGAACCTCAGGGCTTCGGCAGGATCATCAACGGATAATCAGATTACCCAGATTCAAGGTAAAATTAATTAAAAATTAATTTAATTTTATTTTTTAAATTATTAAATTATAAATTAGATCTGAAAAGTATTATATTTAATTAGGATCGAAGAAAAAATTTTTAAAATATATCTCTCGATCCAATCAGATCTGAACAAACCTGACCCAAAAAATCAGGATTTTCCTTCAACTGGTATCAGAGCCAAATTCCTATAAAATTTATTTAGATCTAATTTAATCTAATTAATTAATAATTTTAGATATCACATGATATATGATTAGATTTAAAATTAGAAAATTAAAAAATTAAAATTAATTAATCTAGATCTAATATGTATGAGATACATAACTAGACTAGGAATAGAATTATTCTATGTGTAGTCTAGTATAATCATATTTTTTATTTAATTAAATATGATTCTTAGATCTATTTATTTTTTATTTTATAATATTATAAATATTATAATTAGATCTAAAAATAAAAAATAAATTAAATTTAATTTATTCATATGAAATATGATAGTTGCATGTTTAGACTAGTTGTAGAATAATTCTGCAAATAGGTTTAGATTAAATTTTATTTGATAAGATCAAATTTAAATTTAATTTTTTAGATGATTATGAGATAATTTAGATTTAAAAAATATACATGCATGATATATGTGATATATACAAAACATGTTTTAATTAGATCTATTTTTTTTATGAGATATATGCTTAGATCTAATTTGTTTCTATAGATTAGTTGTATTTCTGATTAAGACATTCCCTTTAGCCGTCCGGTCATATGAACAAAGTAGGGCTTAAAGATCCTCTCCTTTCATTTAATATGGTCTTCTTATGATATGTAGGGATGCTGTGTGTTTGTCCTTAATCAAAAATTAAAAAACTTACTTTCTGCAAAACCCTAGATCCTGAAATCCTAGGATCTTATTTACATGTTTTGTTTAAGAATCCTAACTTAATTAAGAATTAAATTTATGAAATATCAATTAGGTCTAAAATTAAAAATTTTAGATCTAAGACATATTCATAAATTTGGATTCGAGCTTGGGTAGCTCAATTAGGTCTAGTGGTTGATCAAACCGAATCAAGAGTTGATTAGATGGGATCAACAATGCTTAAATTGACCAGCCTAATAGGATTAAGTCTAGGTCAAGATCGAGTCATGTGAGTGATCGATCAAGCTAAGACTTAATTAGGCTCAGTGGTTAGAGTCTAGATTGTAGGCTAATCCGATTAGTTCTATCTCAATAATTTGGTATCTAAGATAAGTCTGGCAGATTCGATCAACTGATTTTTAATTAGGAGCTACTCGACTCGAATGCATTCTTGTCGAGTTAATGGCATATCCCTTCCACCAATCTTACTTACCTGGCCATGTTTGTTGACTCAGCTCTGATTTGATGTGGTCAATAATCCGAGCTAACCCATGCCACTAGGTTAGTCATAATAGTTATGACTATGTCAAGTCTGGTTTAATGAGATCTAAATCAAAACTCCCTAAGAAAAGATTAAGTCTAAGGTCTTCCACCATTGTAGATGTGCAGACCCTTCCCGGGGTTGATTGTTCTCGATTGGTTATAGTGGCTCAGTTGCATCAGAAAGACAAAACCATGTCTATTAGGCATTGGATGCTACAGGACTAGGAGGATGGATTAGGGCTCAATATTTTAGGATACGGTGAGAGACCTAATTAGGAATCCAATCTATGCAAATGGTGGATCTGACTTAACTAAGGAGTGGATCAATATTTTGGATACGGTGAGATTCATGAATTAGAGATCAAGTTTGGGTGCACCATGATTAGAGAATCATTGAACAAGAGTTGTTCACTCATTGGCTAACCCATCACCAATAACTGTTAGGTGAGGTGATGAGTCAGTTGGTGGGACCGCACCACCCACTAGAAATCATTAATCATGAAGATTTTTGCATCTCTACAGAGGGAGTGTAGGGATCCAAGAAAATAGTGGGAGCTAATTTGTTTAAAAATAAAATTCCTAAATAAATTGGTTAAGTCTTAATTATAATATCTAACTAGAAACTTTGACTCTCTATAAGAAAATGTCTGCATCCAACCCACTAGCACGAATCCTGGACACCCATAGACTGACCGAACCAAATTACAAGATTGGCTCTAGAAACTTCAAAATTATTTTGGGTTCTAAGAAGTTAACTCATGTATTGGACCAGGACCCTCCCACCTTACCAGCTCGTCCATCCGTTGAACAGAGAGCATCTCTTGGATAAGTGGATGATGAAGATAATAAGGTCAGATACTACATGTTGGGCTCGATGTCTGATGAGCTTCAGCACCAACATGAAGATATCAGAACTGCTCGCCAAATGTTGGCTCACCTACAGGAGATGTTTGGTGAACAGAGTCGCGCAGCCAAGTATCAAGTCACTAAACGACTGTTTTAAGGCTAAGATGCGTGATGGGCAGTCAGTCCAAGATCATTGTCTGATGATGATCAAGGACTTGAAAGAGCTTGAGAAGCTCGGAGTGAAGTTGGACTTGGATCTGCAGAATGATATAATTCTGCAATCCTTGACTGATGCATATGGGCAGTTCATCATGAACTTACCATATGCATAAACTTCAAAATTCTTTGGCCGAAACTTATGAACATGCTGGTTACCGCTGAGCTTTCTATGAAAGGTTCTAAAGGCTCAGTACTTGCTATGGAATGGACTTCTTCCAAAAGAAAGTCTTTTGGAAAGAAGAAGAAGTCTGTGAAAAAGCAGAAGGTGGAAGGAGGAAAGAAGAAAAAGGCAGAGCTGAAGAAGAAGGCCACTGACAAAGAAAAGTATTTCCATTGCAACAATGATGGCCACTGAAAGCGGAACTGCCCTACTTACCTGGCCACCCTAAAGAAGAAGAAGGAGGGTCCTTCTGGAGGTATGCTCGTTATTGAGTCTAACCTTATGGTTTCTTCTGCATCCAGTTGGGTGCTTGACTCTGGTTCTAGTGCTCATTTGTGCACTTCTATGCAGGGTCTTGAGGATAGTAGGAGGCTGAGGGATGGTGAGATGATCCTACGTGTCAGAAATGGAGCAAGAGTTGCTGCCCTGGCCGTGGGAACATACCCTCTTCGACTACCATCTGGTTTAGACTTAGTATTAAAAGACTGTTATTATGTGCCTGCAGCAAGCAGGAATTTGATTTCTGTTTCTTGCCTTAGCATTAGAAGGCTATGTAATTAGTTTTCTTAAGGACCATTGTAACATTCTTTATGAAAGAAATAAAATTGCAAGTGGTTTTCCTTATTAATGATCTTTATCAGTTACATGTTGATGTATCTGTTTTTAACTATCGAGCAAAATGTGAATGCCATAAAATCAAAACATCCTAGGGATAGTCCTAAATGATAGATATCTATGGCACCTAAGATTAGGTCATATAGCAGAAGATAGGGTTAACAAATTGGAGAAAACTTGGGCTATTGAGTCCATTGACTTTCGAGTCATATCCAATTTATGAATCCTGTCTTCATGGCAAAATGACTAAACTCCCTTTTGTAGGACATGGGGAAAGGGCCATGGATCTTCTTGCCCTAGTACATACTGATGTGTGCGGCCCATTTGATGTGCCGGCTAGAGGCAACTTTGTCTACTTCATAACCTTTACCGATGATTTATCTAGGTATGGGTATGTGTATCTTATGAGACACAAGTCTGAAGCTTTTGAAAAGTTCAAAGAATTCAGACATGAAGTAGAAAAGCAAACTGAAAAACCCATTAAGGTTCTTCGATCAGATCGAGGAGGTGAATACCTTAGTCAGAAATTCCTGGACTATCTCAAGAAAAATGGCATAGTCTCTCAATGGACTCCACCAGGAACACCTCAACTCAACGGGATTTCAGAATGGAGGAAATCGGACCCTATTAGATATGGTTCGATCCATGATGAGCTTCACAGACCTTCCTGATTTTCTTTGGGGATACTGTTTGTTAACTGCAATATACTTACTGAATAGGGTTCCTTCTAAAACCGTTCCTACCACACCGTATGAGATATGGCATGGTAAGAAACCAAGTCTGAGTCATCTCAGAATTTGGGGTTGTCCGACTCATGTCAAAAGACAACAAGCGGACAAGTTAGAGTTTAGGTCCTTTAGAGCTCGATTCATAGGATATCCTAAAGAGTCATTAGGATACTATTTCTACATTCCAGAAGACCACAATGTGATTGTGAGTCGACATGCCATCTTTCTTGAAAAATAGTTTATTCAAGATAGCGGCATTGGAAAGCAGCAGATTAAGCTTGATGAGAAAGTCTCACAAGTACAATGAGCTAAGGACCAATTGGAACCAAATCAGGTTGAGCCAATAAAAACACTACCTCCTCCACCTCGTAGATCGAAAAGAGTTTCCTGTCCTCCTGAAAGATACTTAGGTATTATTTCAGAGGAAGTAGAGAAAATGTTCCTCGTAGGTAATGGTGCTCATGGTGATGATCCCAAAACCTACAATCGAGGCGATATCAGATATCGACTCCGAGAAATGGCTTAGAGGCAATGAAGTCAGAAATTGACTCGATGCACTCAAACCAAGTCTGGACCTTGGTAGATCCACCAGAAGGTATAGTACCTATTGGGTGTAAATGGATCTTCAAGAGAAAGATTGGTGCAGATGGAAATGTGGAGACATTCAAGGCTAGACTAGTGGCAAAAGGTTATAGTCAACGTGCGAAGGCATTGGATACCTTTTCCCAGTAGGCTATGCTAAAATCCATCCGCACATTGCTTGCCATTGCAGCCTATTTCGATTATGAAATATGGCAAATGGACGTGAAAATGGCATTCTTAAATGGATATCTTGAGGAAGATATCTATATGGAACAGCCGCTAGGTTTCACATCCAGTGATACTGATCACAAGGTTTGCAAGCTGCAAAGGTCCATATATGGACTTAAGCAAGCATCTCGGAGCTGGAACACTCGTTTTAAAATGATGTGATCAAAAATATTTGGTTTCATCAAAAATGAAGAGGAACCATGTGTCTTCAAAAAGGTCAGTGGGAGCGCTGTTGTCTTCCTCGTATTGTACGTGGATGACATCCTCCTTATTGGGAATGATATTCCCATGTTGACCATCAGTCAAAATATGGTTGTCCAAAGGAATTCTCCATGAAAGACCTAGGTGAAGCATCCTTTATTCTAGGAATTAAGGTCTATAGGGATAGACCGAATAGGATGCTAGGACTTTCACAGAAGATGTACATAGAGGAAAGTACTAAAGAGGTTTAGTATGGAAAACTCTAAGAGGGGATTAATACCCTTCAGACATGGTATTCATCTTTCCAAGAAGATGTGCCCTAGCACACCTGAGGAAATAGAACGCATGAGCAAGATCCCTTATGCTTCTGCAATAGGGAGCCTCATGTATGCCATGCTATGTACACGACCTGATATAGCCCATGCTGTGAGTGTCACAAGCAGATATCAGTCAAATCCAGGTGAAGAACACTGGACTTCTGTGAAATGTATCCTTAAGTACTTGAGAAGAACTAAGGATATGATGTTGGTCTTTGGTAATGGAGAACTCCAAGTCCAGGGATACACAGACTCGGATTTCATGTCCGATATAGATGATCGAAAGTCGACATCTGGAAGTCTGTTTGTGTGCAATGGTGGAGCTGTCAGCTGGAAGAGTTTCCAAGCAAACGGTGATAGCAGATTCCACCATGGAAGCAGAATATATCGCTGCATCAGAGGCTGCAAAGGAAGCATTCTGGTACAAGAAGTTTGCTGTAGAAATCGGAGTAATGCCATCAGATGCCATTCCTCTATACTGCGACAACAATGGCGCCATAGCCCTTGCTAAGGAGCCGAGGTCTCACCAGAAATCCAAGCACATTGAGCGGCGATACCACCTCATCCGCGATTACCTCGAGAAGGGTTACGTCGAGGTCAAGAGAGTCAACTCCGCAGATAATGTGGCAGACCCACTTACAAAGCCATTGGGCCAGCAGAAGATCGAAGCCCACCTTGAGAAGATGGGACTTAGACTTGTAGCCAATTGGCTTTAGGACAAGTGGGAGATTGTTAGATATATGTGCCCTAGAAGCCAGAATTGGCTGACACTTGTAATACACTTCTAAGGGGCAAAATTATAATTTTGACTATAAATAAATAAAATGGGTTATTTTCTATCACATATGTGTATTTAGTGTCTGTGATACATCCTTTGAGTTAATGGTAATGATAATTCATATTTTCAAGAGTTGAAAATTTAAGACATGAATAATCATTATTAACTCATAAAATGCTCCCGACCATAGGATCATCATGAGGATGGTGATTGATCCAGGAAGGTTGGTGTACAATCGCTTCTCTTTAGTAGATGAGTCTTGAGTCTATGGTGTAGGAGACACCGGAGCGAGAGTATAGGTACTCGTTAGAGAACGAGGGCACTGAGCGTGACCACCTCGAGTAGTCATTAGGAAGTCTACCTTCTCGTCAATGACTGACTCGATGCTGCAGTGGTGTGTCTGGTTCTTTGACCTGAGGTGCATCGGTAGTTCACCTTGAGGGTGTTATAGTTTGACTACACCATTACTCGGTCTCCTAGCCATTCGGAACCCTGAGGTGTATGTTGGCTATAGCATGTTCATTGTAGGAACTGGATTGCATCAAGATGGAATCTATCTACCTCGGTGGTAGAGGAGCAGCCCTATGATGATCATGAGAATCAAGTCCAGAAGCCCATGGCCATGGCAGAGTGTGAAATAATAGAAAGAGTTTCTATTTAGATTTTCACATCGGACTTGAATCGAATGATTACATCATATGATAGAAATTAGGGTTTGACGAGTTCACCTTAACCCTAATCTGATCGGGGCTCAAGATAGAAGAACTTAATCACACAGGTAGCTGCACCAAGAGGTTCGCATTCAGCTCTGATGGGTTGCCACCATATACTGCTAGGTGTCACTGGTGGATTTTGGGAGCAATTAGAATGATTTAGATGATCGATCATTCTAGTTGTTCGAATCAGAAGAGTTCTGATCCATCGAAAGGAGTTTCGATGATGTCGATGATAGAGATCATGACATATCCCATTACCATACAGAACTGAACCTAACTGGGTCACACAAATAAGGGTTTGGAATCTGGATGATCATCAATTGAACTAATCTAGTTCAATTGATTTGAATAAGATTTAATTAGGTTCAAAAAAATCATGCTAGAACACGATTGAGCCTAACGTTCTTCTTTTTCTATCATAAAAGTTATCTCAACTGAGCCAAATGAGTTTGTGCTCACTCAGGTATGTTTACCTGGTTTGACTGAAGCTTGTCTAAGTTAGAAAAGGGTTATCTTAATTTATGATATAAATTTGAGACAACATCTATCATTTTTCGTCACTTGCTAATTCTTGTACTTTGACTTGGTCAAGCGTTGACCTTTAATCCTTGGACATCTGCCCATGTATCATGCACTTATTAGAGAGCAGATAGGGGCTTGTCCTCTATTTGGAAATTGGAAAGAAGGGGATGCATGCTTAGGATGGCGTGCGCCCATGGATGGGATGCTAGAATCCCATACGGATGTGACTTCAGGTTGCTTCTTGGTTTCTACTTAGGTGGCCCTTGGGTATCTACTTTGACCAATCTTAGGCACCATCTAAGAATGAACCTATGGGTCTCTCATCTGATTAGATCAGGTGATGTCATCCCACCAATCAGATTTAGATCTGATTGCACAAAGCAACGTGATTCGTTGGGGTGATGCGGCACTGCATTGCGCAGTAGAGTCTATAAATAGACCCTGTCTGCGCCCACCTTTTAAGCTCTCCTCCTCTTAGCCATGCCCCAAGGATGCCCCTCTTCATTCTCCATGCCACCATCTAGCCCTCTCTCTCCTCTCCATGCCCAAGGAAGTTGGGTCTTCATATTAGTGCGAGTCAGGCAAGAGAAAGCTGACGAAAAAGGAAGAAGGCAGCACTACTGCAGAGACGACGGGTGATCTTTAGAAGAAGTTTTTAAGATCCTCTAAATTAGATCTAGATCTAATTTTTGGAGAAAAGAAAGAGAAGAAGAAGATCTCCAGATCTAGCCTGAGTGGATATCGGTAGAGGCCAGGCGCTTGCATGGATAGATCCAGAACCTCAGGGCTCCGGTAGGATCATCAATGGGTAATTAGATTACCCAAAATCAAGGTAAAATTAATTTAGAATTAATTTAATTTTATTTTCTTAATTACCAAATTTGAAAATTATCTGATCTGATTAGGATCTAAGAGAAAATTTTTGAAATATGCCTCTTGATCCAATCAGATCTGAACGAACCTGACTCGCCCTTCCGGGGGCCCCCCCTGATTACCAGGTTCATTCAGATCTGATCAGATCAAGAGATATATTTCAAAAATTTTTCTCTTTGATCCAATCAGATCTTGATGTTTTCAGATCTGATTCTTATTATTTTAATAAATAAAATAAAATTAAGATAAATTAAATCAAATTTAATTTACCTTGATTTGGGTAATCCTATTACCCTGTTGATGATCCTGTAAGCAGCGGAAGGTTCTGGATCTAGCCACGCAAGCGCCTGGCCTCTACCGGTATCCACTCAGGGTTGGATCTGGAGATCCTCTTCTTCTCTATCACATCTCCAAAAATCAGATCTGGATCTGATCTGGAGGATCTTCAAAACTCTTTTGAAGATCAGCAGTCGTCCTTTTGCAGCAGCGCAGCCTTCTAGCTTTTGATCGCCTTTCTTTGATCTGGAATCGCACCAACCAAAGTCCAAAACTCTTTTGGACGTGGAGAGGAGAGGGAGAAGATGGGTTTGGCATGGAGGAGGAGAGGAGAGGCAGCCTTGGGGCATGGGAATTTGATTTCAATTTATTTGAGTTGGGCGCAGGGTCTTATTTATAGACTAAGCTGTGATCCAACTCCTCTTCTTCCCAACCAATCACAACCCTTTGTGAAATCAGATCTAAATCTGATTGGTGGGAATAGAGTCCCCTGGATTCCTCCTTAGAGGGTGCCTAAGACCAGTCAAAGTTGGTTCTTAGGAGAACTCTAATTGGAATCCAAAAAGGAGATGGAGTCCTTGTCCAACAAGGACTCCTAGGCGCCTCCAACTTGGGCACACGCCAAGGGTGGCGTGCGCCCTCCTCCTTGCCAGGTTCTGGCAGGGGGACAGGCCCCCACCAGCTCTCCAATAGGTGCATGACATGTGGTCAAAAGTCAAAGTGTCAATGGTCAACATTTGACCAGTCAAAGGTAGACTTTTGACCAAAGTCAAAGAACAAGAAATGGCAGGTGACCAAAAATGGCAGGTAATGTCTTACAAAATAAGACAACCTTTTCTGACTTGGACAACCTCCAGTCAGACCATATGAAGGCCTCTGATTGAGCACAAACTCCTTTGGCTCAGTCAGGACAACTTATTTATGATAGTAAAAAGAAGAACGTTAGGTTCAATCGAGTGCTAGCACGATTTTCCTTGAACCTAATTGAATCTCATTCAGATCAATTGAACTAGATCAGTTCAATTGATGATCACCAGATTCAAACCCTTGTTTGTGTGACCCAGTTAGGTTCAGTTCTGTATGGTAATGGGATATGTCATGATCTCTATCATCGACATCATCGAAACTCCTTTCGATGGATCAGAACTCTTCTGATTCGAACAGCTAGAATGATCGATCATCTAAATCATTCTAATTGCTCCCAAAATCCACCAGTGACACCTAGCAGTATATGGTGGCAACCCATCAGAGCTGAATGCGAACCTCTTGGTGCAGCTACCTGTGTGATTAAGTTCTTCTATCTTGAGCCCCGATCAGATTAGGGTTAAGGTGAAACTCGTCAAACCCTAGTCTCTGTCATATGATGTAATCATTCGATTCGAGTCCAATGTGAAAATCTAAATAGAAACTCTTTCTATTATTTCACTCTGCCATGGCCATGGGCTTCTGGACTTGATTCTCATGATCATCATAGGGCTGCTCCTCTACCACCGAGGTAGATAGATTCCATCTTGATGCAATCCAGTTCCTACAATGAACATGCTATAGCCAACATACACCTCAGGGTTCCATATGGCTAGGAGACCGAGTAATGGTGTAGTCAAACTATAACACCCTCAAGGTGAACTGCCGATGCACCTCAGGTCAAAGAACCAGACACACTACTGCAGCATCGAGTCAGTCATTGACGAGAAGGTAGACTTCCTAATGACTACTCGAGGTGGTCACGCTCAGTGCCCTCGTTCTCTAACGAGTACCTGTACTCTCGCTCCGGTGTCTCCACACCGTAGACTCAAGACTCATCTACTAAAGAGAAGCGATTGTACACCAACCTTCCGGATCAATCACCATCCTCGTGATGATCCTATGGTCGGGAGCATTTTATGAGTTAATAATGATTATTCATGTCTTAAATTTTCAACTCTTGAAAATATGAATTATCATTACCATTAACTCAAAGGATGTATCACAGACACTAAATACACATATGTGATAGAAAATAACCCATTTTATTGATATTAGTCAAAATTATAATTTTGCCCCTAGAAGTGTATTACAAGTGTCAGCCAATTCTGGCTTCTAGGGCACATATATCTAACAATCTCCCACTTGTCCTAAAGCCAATTGGCTACAAGTCTAAGTCCCATCTTCTCAAGGTGGGCTTCGATCTTCTGCTGGCCCAACGGCTTTGTAAGTGGGTCTGCCACATTATCTGTGGAGTTGACTCTCTTGACCTCGACGTAACCTTTCTCGAGGTAATCGCGGATGAGGTGGTATCACCGTTTGCTATTGGAAAATCTTCTTAGCTGACAGCACCACCATTGCACACAAACAGACTCCCAGATGTCGACTTTCGATCATCTATATATCGGACATGAAATCCGAGTCTGTGTATCCCTGGACTTGGAGTTCTCCATTACCAAAGACCAACATCATATCCTTAGTTCTTCTCAAGTACTTAAGGATACATTTCACAGAAGTCCAGTGTTCTTCACCTGGATTTGACTGATATCTGCTTGTGACACTCACAGCATGGGCTATATCAGGTCGTGTACATAGCATGGCATACATGAGGCTCCCTATTGCAGAAGCATAAGGGATCTTGCTCATGCGTTCTATTTCCTCAGGTGTGCTGGGGCACATCTTCTTGGAAAGATGAATACCATGTCTGAAGGGTATTAATCCCCTCTTAGAGTTTTCCATACTAAACCTCTTTAGTACTTTCCTCTATGTACATCTTCTGTGAAAGTCCTAGCATCCTATTCGGTCTATCCCTATAGACCTTAATTCCTAGAATAAAGGATGCTTCACCTAGGTCTTTCATGGAGAATTCCTTGGACAACCATATTTTGACTGATGTCAACATGGGAATATCATTCCCAATAAGGAGGATGTCATCCACGTACAATACGAGGAAGACAACAGCGCTCCCACTGACCTTTTTGAAAACACATGGTTCCTCTTCATTTTTGATGAAACCAAACTTTTTGATCACATCATTGAAACGAGTGTTCCAGCTCCGAGATGCTTGCTTAAGTCCATATATGGACCTTTGCAGCTTGCAAACCTTGTGATCAGTATCACTGGATGTGAAACCTAGCGGCTGTTCCATATAGATATCTTCCTCAAGATATCCATTTAAGGAATGCCGTTTTCACGTCCATTTGCCATATTTCATAATCGAAATAGGCTGCAACGGCAAGCAATGTGCGGATGGATTTTAGCATAGCCACTGGGAAAAGGTATCCTGATAGTCAATGCCTTCGCGTTGACTATAACCTTTTGCCACTAGTCTAGCCTTGAATGTCTCCACATTCCCATCTGCACCAATCTTTCTCTTGAAGATCCATTTACACCCAATAGGTACTATACCTTCTGGTGGATCTACCAAGGTCCAGACTTGGTTTGAGTGCATCGAGTCAATTTCTGACTGCATTGCCTCTAGCCATTTCTCGGAGTCGATATCTGATATCGCCTCGTTGTAGGTTTTGGGATCATCACATGAGCACCATTACCTACGAGGAACATTTTCCTCTACTTCCTCTGAAATAATACCTAAGTATCTTTCAGGGGGACGGAAAACTCTTTCCGATCTACGAGGTGGAGGAGGTAGTGTTCTTATTGGCTCAACCTGATTTGGTTCCAATTGGTCCTTAGCTCGTTCTGTACTTGTGAGACTTTCTCATCAAGCTTAATCTGCTTTCCAATGCCGCTATCTTGAATAAACTATTTTTCAAGAAAGATGGCATGTCGACTCACAATCACATTGTGGTCTTCTGGAATGTAGAAATAGTATCCTAATGACTCTTTAGGATATCCTATGAATCGAGCTCTGAAAGGACCTAAACTCTAACTTGTCCGCTTGTTGTCTTTTGACATGAGCCGGACAACCCCAAATTCTGAGATGACTCAGACTTGGTTTCTTACCGTGCCATATCTCATACGGTGTGGTAGGAACGGTCTTAGAGGGAACCCTATTCAGTAGATAAATTGAAGTTAACAATGAATGTCCCCAAAGAAAATCAGGGAGGTCTGTGAAGCTCATCATGGATCGAACCATATCCAATAGAGTCCGATTTCTCCATTCTGAAACCCCGTTGAGTTGAGGTGTTCCTGGTGGAGTCCATTGAGAGACTATGCCATTTTCCTTTAGATAGTCTAGGAATTTTCGACTAAGGTATTCACCTCCTCGATCTGATCGAAGAACCTTAATGGGTTTTTTAGTTTGTTTTTCTACTTCATGTCTGAATTCTTTGAACTTTTCAAAAGCTTCAGACTTGTGTCTCATAAGATACACATACCCATACCTAGACAGATCATCGGTAAAGGTAATGAAGTAGACAAAATTGCCTCTAGCCGGCACATCAAATGGGCCGCACACATCAGTATGTACTAGGGCAAGGAGATCTGTGGCCCTCTCCCCATGTCCAACAAAAGGGAGTTTAGTCATTTTGCCTTGAAGACAAGATTCACAAGTTGGATATGACTCGAAAGTCAATGGACTCAATAGCCCATTTTTCTCCAATTTGTTGATCCTATCTTCTGCTATATGACCTAATCTCAGGTGCCATAGATATCTATCATTTGGACTATCCCTAGGTCGTTTGGCATTCACGTTTTGCTCGATAGTTAGAATAGGTACATCAATATGTAGCTGATAAAGACCATTAATAAGGAAAACCATTTGCAATTTTATTTCTTTCATAAAGAATGTTACAATGGTCCTTAAAGAAGGTAATCACATAGCCTTCTTGTGCTAAGCATGAAACAGAAATCAAATTCCTGCTAGCTGCAGGCACATAATAACAGTCTTTCAAAACTAAGTCTAAACCAGATGGTAATCGAAGAGGGTATGTTCCCACGGCTACTGCAGCAACTCTTGCTCCATTACCGATGCGTAGGATCATGTCTCCATCCCTCAGCCTCCTGCTATCCTCAAGACCCTGCATGAAAGTGCACAGATGAGCACTAGAACCAGAGTCAAGCACCCAACTGGATGCAGAAGAAATCCGTAAGGTTAGACTCAATAACGAGCATACCTCCAGAAGGACCTTCCTTCTTGTTCTTCAGGGTGGCCAGGTAAGTAGGGCAGTTCCGCTTCCAATGGCCGTCGCTGTTGCAATGGAAACACTTTCCTTTGACATCGGCCTTTTTCTTCGGTTCTGCCTTCTTCTTCTTTGATCCTTCCACCTTTTGCTTTTTCACAGACTTCTTTTTCTTTTCCATAAGACTTTCTTTTGGAAGAAGTCCGTTCCATAGCAAGAACTGAGCCTTTAGAACCTTTCATAGAAAGCTCAGCGGTAACCAGCATATTCATTAATTCGGCCAAGGAATTTTGAAGTTTATGCATGTGGTAATTCATGATGAATTGCCCATATGCATCAGTCAAGGATTGCAGAATAATATCGTTCTGCAGATCCAAGTCCAACTTCACACCGAGCTTCTCAAGCTCTTCCATGTCCTTGATCATTGTCAGACAGTGATCTTGGACTGACTGCCCATCACGCATCTTAGCCTTAAAAAGTCATTTCGTGACTTGATATTTGGCTGCGCGACTCTGTTCACCAAACATCTCCTGCAGGTGAGCCAACATTTGGCGAGCAGTCCCGATATCTTCATGTTGGCGCTGGAGCTCATCAGACATCGAGCCCAACATGTAATATCTGGCCTTATTATCTTCGTCTATCCATTTTTCCAGAGACGCTCTCTGTTCAATGGATGGACGGGCTGGTAAGGTGGGAGGGTCCTGGTCCAAAACATGGGTTAACTTCTCGAAACCCAAAAATATTTTGTAGTTCCTGAGCCAATCTTTATAATTGGGTCCAGTCAGTCTATGTGTGTCTAGGATACGTGCCAATGGGTTGGACGCAGACATTTTCCTGTAGAGAGTCAAAGATTCTAGTTAGATACTGTAATTATTGACTTGACCAATTTGTTTAGGGAATTTTATTTTTAAACAAATTAGCTCCCACTATTTTCTCGGATCCCTACACTCCCTCTGTAGAGATGCGAAAAATCTCCATGATTAATGATTTCTAGTGGGTGGTGCGGTCTCACCAACTGACTCATCACCTCACCTAACAGTTATTGGTGATGGGTTAGCCAATGAGTGAACAACTCTTGTTCAATGATTCTCTAATCATGGTGCACCCAAACTTGGTCTCTAATTCATGAATCTCACCGTATCCAAAATATTGATCCACTCCTTAGTTAAGTCAGACCCACCATTTGCATAGACTGGGTTCCTAATTGAGTCTCTCACCGTATCCAAATATTGAGCCCAACTCATCCTCCAGCCCATAGCATCCAATGCCTAATAGACATGGTTGCATCTTTTCCGGTGCAACTGAGCCACTGTATCCAGTCCGAGAACAATCAACCCCGGGAAGGGCCCGCACATCTACAATGGTGGAAGACCTCAGACTTAATCTTTTCTTAGGGAGAATTGATTCAGGTCTCATTAAACTAGACTTGGCATTAGTCATAACAATTATGACTAACCTAGTGGCATGGGTTAGCTCGGATTATTGACCACCTCAGATCAGAACTGTGTCAACAGATATGGCCAGGTAAGTGAGACCGGTGGAAGGAATATGCCATTAACTCGTACAAGAATGCATTCAGGTCGAGTAGCTTCCAATTAAAAACCAGTCGGTCGTATGTGCCAAACTTACCTTAGACACCAAATTGTTGAGTCAGAACCAATTGGGTTAGCCTACAATCCAGACTCTAACCTCTGAGCCTAATTAGGTCTTGCTTGATCGTGACTCGATCTTGACCCAGACTTAATCCTATTAGGCTGGTCAATTTAAGCATTGTTGATCCCATCTAACCAACTCTTGATTCGGTTTGATCAACCGCTTAGACCTAATTGAGCTACCCAAGCCCGAACCCAGTATTATGAATATGTCTTAGATCTGAAAATTCTCAATTTTAGACCTAATTAATATTTCCATAAACTTAATTCTTAATTAAGTAGGGTTCATAAACAAAATATGCACAATAAATCCTAGGGTTTCAGGATCTAGGGTTTTGCAGAAAGTAAGTTTTGGATTTCTGATTAAGGACGAACACGCAGCACCCCTACACATCATAAGAACACCCCATCGAATGGGAAGAGAGGGCCTTTAAACCCTTCTTCATTCTTTATGACCGGACGGCCAAGAGGAACGCCTTAATCAGGAACATGCAATACTACAAAATAGTTTTAGATCTATATCATATATCTCATATACAAATTAGATCTAATCATGGCATATTTTGCATACATCTCATGTATCGAATCATGCATATTTTCAGATCTAAATTATCTCATAATAATCTAAAAAATTAGATTTAAATTGATCTAATCAAAATAAATTCTAATCTAGATAATTATGTAGAACTATTCTACAACTAGTCTAGACATGCATCAATCATATCTCATATGATATTTAAAATTAAATAATTTTATTTGCTATTTTTTAGATGTTATTATAACCATTATAATATCAAAAAAATAGTAAATAAATAAGATCTAAAATATGATTTAATCAAATTAAATCAAAACATGCAAGACTATTCTATAGAACTATTCTATTCTAGAACTAGTCATGCATATTTTCTAATCTTAGATCCAAATCATTTAATTTTAATTTTTTCTGATTTTAGATCTGATCACATCTCATGTGACATCTAAAATCACTTTATTTTCTAATTAAAATAAATTTAAAATCAGATCTAAATACTTTTAGAACCTTGGCTCTGATACCAGTTGAAGGAAAAATCCTGATTTTTCGGACCAGGTTCGTTCAGATCTGATCAGATCAAGAGATATATTTCAAAAATTTTTCTCTTTGATCTAATCAGATCTTAAGATATTTTAGATCTAATTCTTATTATTTTAATAAATTAAAATAAAATTAAGATAAATTAAATCAAATTTAATTTACCTTGATTTGGGTAATCCTATTACCCTGTTGATGATCCTGTATTGCAGCGGAAGGTTCTGGATCTAGCCACGCAAGCGCCTGGCCTCTACCGGTATCCACTCAGGCTTGGATCTAGGAGATCCTCTTCTTCTCTATCACATCTCCAAAAATCAGATCTGGATCTGATCTGGAGGATCTTCAAAACTCTTTTGAAGATCAGCAGTCGTCCTTTGCAGCAGTGCAGCCTTCTTGCTTTTGATCGCCTTTCTTTGATCTGGAATCGCACCAACCAAGTCCAAAACTCTTTTGGACATGGAGAGGAGAGGGAGAAGGTGGGTTTGGCATGGAAGAAGAGCGGAGAGGTAGCCTTGGGGCATGGGGAATTGTGATTCAATTTATTTTGAGTTGGGTGCAGGGTCATATTTATAGACTAAGCTGTGATCCAACTCCTCTTCTTCCCAACCAATCACAACCCTTTGTGAAATCAGATCTAAATCTGATTGGTGGGAATAGAGTCCCCTGGATTCCTCCTTAGAGGGTGCCTAAGACCAGTCAAAGTTGGTTCTTAGGAGAACTCTAATTGGAATCCAAAAAGGAGATGGAGTCCCTGTCCAACAGGGACTCCTAGGCGCCTCCAACTTGGGCACACGCCAAGGGTGGCGTGCGCCCTCCTCCTTGCCAGGTTCTGGCAGGAGGACAGGCCCCCACCAGCTCTCCAATAGGTGCATGACATGTGGTCAAAAGTCAAAGTGTCAATGGTCAACATTTGACCAGTCAAAGGTAGACTTTTGACCAAAGTCAAAGAACAAGAAATGGCAGGTGACCAAAAATGGCAGGTAATGTCTTACAAAATAAGACAACCTTTTCTGACTTGGACAACCTCCAGTCAGACCATATGAAGGCCTCTGATTGAGCACAAACTCCTTTGGCTCAGTCAGGACAACTTATTTATGATAGTAAAAGAAGAACGTTAGGTTCAATCGAGTGCTAGCACGATTTCCAACCTAATTGAATCTCATTCAGATCAATTGAACTAGATCAGTTCAATTGATGATCACCAGATTCAAACCCTTGTTTGTGTGACCCAGTTAGGTTCAGTTCTGTATGGTAATGGGATATGTCATGATCTCTATCATCGACATCATCGAAACTCCTTTCGATGGATCAGAACTCTTCTGATTCGAACAGCTAGAATGATCGATCATCTAAATCATTCTAATTGCTCCCAAAATCCACCAGTGACACCTAGCAGTATATGGTGGCAACCCATCAGAGCTGAATGCGAACCTCTTGGTGCAGCTACCTGTGTGATTAAGTTCTTCTATCTTGAGCCCCGATCAGATTAGGGTTAAGGTAAAACTCGTCAAACCCTAGTCTCTGTCATATGATGTAATCATTCGATTCGAGTCCAATGTGAAAATCTAAATAGAAACTCTTTCTATTATTTCACTCTGCCATGGCCATGGACTTCTGGACTTGATTCTCATGATCATCATAGGGCTGCTCCTCTACCACCGAGGTAGATAGATTCCATCTTGATGCAATCCAGTTCCTACAATGAACATGCTATAGCCAACATACACCTCAGGGTTCCATATGGCTAGGAGACCGAGTAATGGTGTAGTCAAACTATAACACCCTCAAGGTGAACTGCCGATGCATCTCAGGTCAAAGAACCAGACACACTACTGCAGCATCGAGTCAGTCATTGACGAGAAGGTAGACTTCCCTAATGACTACTCGAGGTGGTCACGCTCAGTGCCCTCGTTCTCTAACGAGTACCTGTACTCTCGCTCCGGTGTCTCCACACCGTAGACTCAAGACTCATCTACTAAAGAGAAGCGATTGTACACCAACCTTCCGGATCAATCACCATCCTCGTGATGATCCTATGGTCGGGAGCATTTTATGAGTTAATAATGATTATTCATGTCTTAAATTTTCAACTCTTGAAAATATGAATTATCATTACCATTAACTCAAAGGATGTATCACAGACACTAAATACACATATGTGATAGAAAATAACCCATTTTATTGATATTAGTCAAAATTATAATTTTGCCCCTAGAAGTGTATTACAAGTGTCAGCCAATTCTGGCTTCTAGGGCACATATATCTAACATTTTTCTCTCAGAAAATCAAACATTTTCTAAATTTAAATACAACTCAAAGTGGTCAATATCTTGATACATGCATTGACTCCTCAAGTACTTGACTGTGTCCAAAAATCTTTCATCACAAAATTAGAAATTTAGATAGTCTAGCACTAAAACATAGTGAGTTGCTTGAAAGTCACCATTGTAATCTTAGATCAGAGAGACACTTATATCCATATTCCATCAGAGCAAATCTTGACAACAAAAAAGCTCTTGAGTTGGTCACATTTAGTATAGATATACTCCTATACCTCACCTACATGCTATACCAATATCTCCACACTCCTTGGTTAAGAGGACAATCAACTCATATGGCACACAATGACCAATACTCAATAAACATTATCATCCTTGATAACAACGTGTCATTTGATCGCAAACTAGTTTAAGAACTAAATGATAAATCCTCTTTTGTTGATTCTAAATAGTCCTAAGGACTTCATCATAACATAGGAGTTCATTAGAAGATGAAGAAATTTATGATGAAAAAGCCAAAATAACTTTTATTTATTAGTTAATTTATATACAAGTACAAGAATCAGCATAATCATTAATAGACTAATGATTGGCTTTGGAACAATATTCCTAGCAATCTCTCACTTGGACTAAAGTCAATCGGTGCAGTATCTAATACCCAACATTGACTTGAAGTCATCAAACTCCTTCACTGCAATGATTTTAGTGAATGGATCTATCAGGTTCTTTCCATTGATTTTTAGAAGGTCAAAATCACCTAGATCCATGATCTCCTAAACAAGATAATAGTGGTGCTGAATTTATTTCATCCACTGGTGTGCCTTCAGTTCCTTCATCTGAGCAATGGCTCTAGAGCTATCATAGAAGAATAGAGCTGGAGGGTGCTACTCCGAGCTCGGTGAAGAACTTTCTCAACCACACCACTTATTTGGCAGCATTCGATGTAGCGACATACTCCACATCGCTAATCGAATCGGCCATGGTGTGCTACTTGGATCTCTTATAGTAGATAGCTCCACCATTAAGGGTAAATACATACCCCGACACACTCTGGCTGTCGTTATGATCGGATTAAAAATTGGAGTCTGTAAACCCTACAAGTCTCATATTCGATTCATCATAAACAAGCCACTAGTCCTTCATATTTCTTAAATACATTAGGATGGTTTTAACAACCTTTTGGTGGTTCTCCTTTAGACCAAATTGGTATCTACTCACTACCCTTAGTGAGTATGCCACATCTGATCTCATACATGGCATGGCATACATGATAAAATCCATTGCTGAAGGATATGAAATTGTACTCATATGCTCTCTCTCTTAAGGTATTGTCAGACGATCCCTCTTCAAGAGAGAAATTTTATGGCCTATCAGTAGATAGCATTTCTTGAAATTCTCCATGCTAAATCTCTTTAGCATGGTATCAATGTATGTGGACTTAGATAATTCAAACAACCTTTTAGATCTATCTCTATAGATCTTCATCCCTAGGATGTAGAAAGCTTCTCCCTGATCCTTCATGGAGAACTGTGACAATAGCCAAATCTTTATTCCTTATAATTGTAGGTGGTGTGGTGCTCCCAAGCCTTGAAAGACCTCGGGCGGAGCCAAGATGAGGGCTTCGGGGAGGCTAGGATATGTGTAGTCCTAAAGCTAGGACAGAAGTTGTCCTAGGATGGAGGCGGCATGTAACTCTCCACCGGCTTGAGGTTCGGATATTGAGGGCCTCAGGGGGCTTGATTGGTGCTTCGAAGATCTGGTATTCAAGATGGAGCAAGAAATCGATGCCGAAGAATCAAGACTATAGAAAGAAGATTTTCTACAGGTTAGCCTGCTCAGTCCAAAACTAGGTCAGCTAAGTCTTAGAGCATAAGCAAAATAGAGAGCTGAGCATTCGAGACTGCTAGCATGTTACAGGACTGGGCCAACTTAGTTTCAAACTATGCTGACCCAGTGGAACTTAGCTGGCTTAGTGTTGAGACTGAGCCAGCTTAGTGCGCGGGCAGAGTTACGTGAGGGTCTATTTTAAGCTAGGGTCTTGGTTGATCCTAGGGGTCTTAAGGCCTAATTTGAGAGGTCTTAAGGGGGCTAATTCATGTATGTGTTGGGATTAGATCAAGGGGATGAGAGCTTGTGAGACTTGGGCTCGGAGAGTGCTTTCATGTATTGGGTTAGCCTAAGAAAGTTTTTGAGCTGAGGTATATTAGATTTCATGTGGGAACTCTAAGGTATATAAACCAGAACATTGTAACTTTTACAAGAAGAAGTGAATACAATTGAGTTTTTCTCCCTAACTCTCTTCTCTCTTCTCTCTGATTTCAATACTAAAACCCTAGCTTCTCTCATCTTTCTTAGATCTTCTTCAGTTTATTGGATTAACACCCAAGTTCACGTAAGAGATCGGATCTACGGCTGTAGCTTCGAGTAGCCATAGGAACAATAATTGATATCAGAGCCAGGTTGAGCATGAAGAAGGAAGAAGATTAGTTTTTAGCAGAGATCAACAGTGAGATTTAGATCTAAAAGCTTTCTTCAGGCTTCATAAGGAAGGAAGAGATCACAGGGCTACTGTCCACCATCCCTAGTCAAGGTATTTCTTAGATCTATCTGTTTGCTGTTATTTGATTTGAATTGATCATGGAGAATAGTGGGTTGAAGGTAGGAGTAGAAAAATTTGATGCAAATAAAAGTTTCATGATGTGGATAGTAAGGATGGAGGATCTACTGATTCAGATGAGATTGGATTCTACCTTAGAAGATAGGCTGGAGGAGATCACAGACAAAGAGTGGGTGTCCTTGGAGAAAAGGGCATATGCCACGATTAGGGCTTATTTGGTGGATGAGGTTTTGTATGATGTGTTGGAGGAGAGAACACCCAAGGAATTATGGTCGAGGTTGCAGTAGTTGTATATGGAGAAGAACATGTGTAACAAGTTGATGCTGAAGAAGCAACTGTTAGTCTTTGGATGTAGGAGGGCGAGGATGTTGCATGGCATATTCAATACTTCTACCGGATGAGCATAGGCTTGCTCCATATATGGATGGATTTAGAAGAGGAGGACAAGAGTCTATTATTGCTTTGTTTGCTATCCGGGAGCTTTGATCCATTGGTGACAACTTTGCTGTATGGTAAGGAGACACTGGTGTACGAGGAGATCGTATCAGTGCTCAGGTCTAACAAGTAGCGAGAATGGATGATGAAGAGGGAGGTCTTCCAGAGGAGTCTTGTTGTTTTAAAGAAGCATAGGAAAGGAAAGAAGAAGGTCAAACAGAGGGGCAGCAAGGGGTCTAAGAGATGCTTCAAGTGCAGAGAAGTAGGGCACTTTAAGTGGGAGTGTCTGCTTTGAAAGAAGTTCAAGGAAGGAGAAAGCTCGAATTCCATCAGTACAGTTGCTGAAAGTAAACATTTAGATGAAATCTTGATGGTCTCAGGGGAGTCCGCAAGGTGCGGTGTATCTAAGATAGTTTTAGATAGGTCTGCAGAGTGCAGAGGGTGCGAAGGATTAGTAACGGTGTTCGAGGTACAGCGGTTGGTCCAGTAGTGTAGCATTGGATGGTTGGCCTCGGAGGACTTAGAGATAGAGTCGGCTTCTACGGCATTAGGGGGACTTCAGTTCCAAATGGAGCACCGGGCAGAAGTGGCTTCATGGGTGGAGGAAGCTGTGACACGAGTTCAGAGCAAGGGGTGCAATGGGAGGATCTATATCCTAGAACCAATGCTGGGGCTGTATAGATTCTAGTGGAGAGGATTGTGCAGGGAGATAGGTATGGCTCTGAGGGGACAGTGTCAAGTAGAGCATCAGGATATGCGGCAAGTGTCGGTAAAGAAATATTGCAAGATCTCCAAAAAAGTCTAGAACAAGTGATGCAGCTGCCAAGTAGAAGGATACCTACAACTCCAAAGGTGGTGCAAAGAAACAAGAAAAGGACTTCAGCGGTGGAGGTGGTCATCCCGAAGGCCTCAAAGGGAGCTCAGTAGTTGAAGAAGAATGGCAGTCGCAAGGTGAGCACGAGGGGCAATCAAGACATGTAGAGACAACAGGATCATGCGGGAGGATGTTGCCAGGTGTGCCAAGGCTTGGGTACACCAAGGTAGGGATTGTAGGTGGTGTGGTGCTCCCAAACCTTGGGAGGCCACGGGCGGAGCCAGGGTGAGGGCTTCGGGGAGGCTAGGATAGGTATGATATTAAGGCTAGGACAGGAGTTGTCCTAGGGTTGAGGTGGCATATAACTCTCTATGGGCTTGAGGTTCGGGTATTGAGGGCCGTAAGGGGCTTGGTTGGTGCTTCGGAGACCTGGGATTCAAGGTGGAGCAAGCAACCAAAGCCAGATAATCAAGACTGTAGAAAGAAGATTTTCTGTAGGTTAGCCAGCTCAGTTCAAAATTGGGTCGGCTAAGTCTCAGAGCACAGGCAAAATAGAGAGCTGAGCGTTCGGGACTGCTGGCATGGCATAGAACTGGGCTGGCTTAGTTTTAGACTGAGTCAACCCAGTGGAACTTAGCCGGCTCAGTGCTGAGACTGAATCGGCTTAGTGCACAGGTAGAGTTATGCGAGGGTCTATTTTAGGCTAGGGTCTGGGTTGATCCTAGAGGTCTTAAGGCTTGGTTTAAGTGGTCTTAAAGGGGCTAATTCTTGTATGGGTTGGGATTAGATCTAGGGGATGAGTGAAGGGAAATCCTGATTTCCCGGTCCAGGTTCGTCCAGATCTGATTAGATCAAGAGATATATTTCAAAAATTTTTCTCTTGATCTTAATCAGATCTTGATATGTTTTAGATCTAATTCTTATTATTTTAATAAAATAAAATAAGATAAATTAAATCTAATTTAATTTACCTGATTTGGGTAATCCTATTACCCTGTAGATGATCCTGATTGCAGCGGAAGGTTCTGGATCTTAGCCACGCAAGCGCCTGGCCTCTACCGGTATCCACTCAGGTTGGATCTGGAGATCCTCTTCTTCTCTATCACTCCTCCAAAAATCAGATCTGGATCTGATCTGGAGGATCTTCAAAACTCTTTTGAAGATCTGCAGTCGTCCTTTTGCAGCAGCGCAGCCTTCTTGCCTTTGGTCGCCTTTCCTTGATCTGAATTGCACCAAACTAAATCCAAAACCCTTTTGGACGTGGAGAGCAAGGGGAGAAGAGAGTATGGCGTGGAGAAGGAGGGGAGAGGCAGCCTTGGATGTGGGAAATCTCTATTGAATTCACTTTGACTTCATTGAATTAGGGTTGGGCGCAGGGTCTTATTTATAGACCTCTTGTGATCCAACTCCTCTTCCTTTCAACCAATCACAACCCTTTGTGAAATCAGATCTAAATCTGATTGGTTGGAATAGAGACCCCTGGATTCCTCCTTAGAGGGCGCCTAAGACCAGTCAAACTGGATTCTTAGTAGAACTCTAATTGGAATCCTAAAAGGAGGTGGAGTCCTTGTCCAATAAGGACTCCTAGGCGCCTCCTACTTGGGCTCACGCCTCCCTTGGCGTGCGCCCTTCTCCTTGCCAGGTTCTGGCAGGGGGACAAGCCCCCACCAGCTCTCCAATAGGTGCATGACATGTGGTCAAAAGTCAAAGGGTCAATGGTCAACGTTTGACCAATCAAAGGTAGACTTTTGACCAAAGTCAAAGAACAAGAAATGGCAGGTGACCAAAAATGGCAGGTAATGTCTTACAAATAAGACAACCTATTCTGACTTGGACAACCTCCAGTCAGACCATATGAAGGCCTCTGATTGAGCACAAACTCCTTTGGCTCAGTCAGGACAACTTATTTATGATAGTAAAAGAAGAACGTTAGGTTCAATCGAGTGCTAGCACGATTTCCTTGAACCTAATTGAATCTCATTCAGATCAATTGAACTAGATCAGTTCAATTGATGATCACCAGATTCAAACCCTTGTTTGTGTGACCCAGTTAGGTTCAGTTCTGTATGGTAATGGGATATGTCATGATCTCTATCATAGACATCATCGAAACTCCTTTCGATGGATTAGAACTCTTCTGATTCGAACAGCTAGAATGATCGATCATCTAAATCATTCTAATTGCTCCCAAAATCCACCAGTGACACCTAGCAGTATATGGTGGCAACCCATCAGAGCTGAATGCGAACCTCTTGGTGCAGCTACCTGTGTGATTCAGTTCTTCTATCTTGAGCCCCGATCTGATGATACTCTTAAAAATTAAGATAATTTATTATTTGTTCATATTTCTTAAATATGTGTAGACACACATTATTTAATATTTTCAAAAAATAAGTATTTAATAGAATCTAAAATATTGATTTAATCAAATTAAATTAAAACATGTGCAAGCGTGTCCGCCTATTCTATAAAAACTACTTCTATTTTAGAACTAGTCATGCATATTTTCACATGCTTAGATCTAAATCATTTTTAATTTTAATTTTTGTATATAATTTTAGATTCTGTTCACATTCTCATGTGACTTAAAATTAGTTTATTTTTCTAATTAAATAAATTAAAACTCCAGATCTGAGTGCTTGTTAAGAAATCGTTGGTACTGACTCAGCCTCAAGCTGAAGAAAAATCCTGACGATTTTTCAAGACAGATCGTTCAGAATATGATTCGATCAAAAAGAATATATTTCAAAAACTTTCTCTTTTAATCTAGATTTATGATAAGATATTTTATCATCGACTGAATTACTTATTATTTATTATAAATAATAAAAATAACATATCAATAATTAAATCTAATTTCAATTTATTCTTGATGGGTAATCCTATTAACCCGTTGATGATCCTGTATGAGCGGAAGGTTCTGGATCTAGCACGCAATGGCCTGGTCTACCGGTATCACATAGGCTCAGCTTAGGAGATCCTCTTCTTCTCTATACCTCCAAAAATTCAGACTGGATCTGATCTGGAGGATCTTCAAAAAACTCTTTTCGAAGATCAGCAGTTGTCCTTCAATGCAGCCAGTGCCGCTCTCTAGCTTTTGTCGCCTTCCTTGATCTGATGCACCAACAAGTCCAAAACCATTTGAGTGGAGAAGGAGAGGGAAGAGTGTTTGGCATGGAGAAGGAGGGGAGAGGCAGCCTTGGGGATGTGGGAAATTTATTTCAATTTAGATTCTTGAGTTGGGGCAGGGTCTTATTTATAGACTAGCGTGATCCAACTCCTCTTCTTCCAACCAATCACAACCTTTGTGAAATCAGATTTAAAATCTGATTGTTGGAATAGATTCCTTGGATTCCTCTTAGATGGCGCCTAAGACCAGTCAATTGGTTCTAGGAGAACTCTAATCGGAATCCAAAAGAAGAGTGGAGTCCCTGTCCAATAGGGACTCCTAGGCACCTCCGCTTGGGCCACAGCCAAGGGCTGGCGCTGGCGCCCCTTTCCTTGCCAGGTTCTGGGGGACAGGCCCCCACCAGCTCTTCCAATGGTGAATCGAAACTGTGGAACAACAAGTCAAAGGTCATATGGTCAACAGTTTGACCAGTCAAAGGTAAACTTTTGTTCCAAAGTCAAAGAACCAAGAAATGGCAGGTGACTCAAAATGGAAAGGTAATGTCTTACAAAATAAGACAACCTTTCTACTGAAAACCTCCATCAGACCATATGAGAGCTCCTGAATTGAGCACAAACTCCTTTGGCTCAGTCAGGACAACTTATTTAGATAGCAAAAGAAGAACGTAGGTTCAATCGAGTGATAGGTTGAATCTCATTTAGATCAATTGAACTAGATCAGTTCAATTGATGATCACCCAGATTCAAACCATTGATTTGTGTGAGCCAGTTAGGTTCAGTTCTGTAGGTAATGGGATATGTCATGATCTCTATCATGACATCATCGAAACTCCTTTCGATGGATCAGAAACTCTCTGATTGAACAGCTAGAAATGATCGATCATCTAAATCATTCTAATTGCTCCCAAAATCCACCAGTGACACCTAGCAGTATATGGTGGCAACCATCAGAGCTGAATGCGAACCTCTTGTGTGAGCTACTGTGTGATTAGTTCTTTCTATCTTGAGCTCTCCGATCAGATTAGGGTTAAGGTTGAACTTCTCGTCAAACCCTGAGTCTCTGTCATAATGATGTAACATTCGATTTGAGAGTCCAATGTTGAAAATCTAAATAGAAACTCTTTTTCTATTATTTACTCTGCCATGGGCCAATGGACTTCTGGACTTGACTCTCAATGATCATATAGGGCTCTCCTTCCTCTACCCATCCGAGGTAGATAGATTTTCCATCTTGATTGCTAATCAGTTCCTACAAATGAACATGCTATAGCCAACATATAACCCTCAGGATTCCATATGGCTAGGAGACTGCCTAATGGATGTAGTAAAAACTATTACACCCTCAAGGTGAACTGTCGATGCACCTCAGGTCAAGACAACAGACCCCACCACTGCAGACATCGAGTCAGTCATCTGACGAGAAGGTAGGTAACATCCTAATGACTACTCGAGGTGGTCACGCTCAGTGCCCTCTTTCTCTAATGATCTGTACTCTCGCTCTGTGTCTCCACACTCGTAGACTCAAGACTCATCTACTAAAGAGAAGCGATTTGTACACCTAACCTCTTCGTCAAATCACATACCTCGTGATGATCCATGGTTCGGGAGCATTTTATCGAGTAATAATGATTATTCATGTCTTAAAATTTTCAAAACTCTTGAAAATAGAATTATCATTACCATTACTCACAAGATGTATCACAGAACCTAATACACATATGTGATAGAAAATAACCCATTTTATTGATATTATATCAAAATTATAATTTTGCCCCTTAGAAGTGTATTACAAGTGTCAGCCAATTTATGCTTCTTGGGTGGAATATATCTAACACTTTGTAATAGGATGACTCCGAGTTAAACTATCAATCCTGAAAAATATACATCCAAATTGGGATGTCTCAAATGTAATTAGTCCATGACTCCTTACTAGGACTACCTTGCCAAAGATATTTGCATAAATTGAAAATACAATTAGAATACAACTGCCTAAAATTAGGAGTGGTCCAATCCATCTTGATGGACATGGCATTACTCCTCAAGTACAGTCGACTGTTAGGCCAAGAAATCTGTCGCAAATTGAGATGCATAAGGTGCTTCACTAAAACATCAGTCGGTTCTGAGTCACCAAAATTTGAATAATCTTAGATCAGCAGTACGACCATGAGTTACTTCGCTGGATATTCACATGAAACAAAAGACACTTAACACAGTATTCCATACAAGAGCAAATCTTGACAACAAAAAACTGCCTTGAGGTTGGTCACAGTTTAGGTAGTGACGTAGTACTCCTATACCTCACCTAATCCTACCTTTTTATACCAATATCTCCACACTTCTCTTGGTTAAGAGCGGACAATCAACTCATATGGCACACAATGACCAATACTCAAATAAACATTATCATCCTGATAACAACGTGTCATTTGATCGCAAACTAGTTTAAGAACTAAATGATAAATCCTCTTTTGTTGATGTCTAAATAGTCCTAGGACTTCATCATAATCATAGGAGTCATTAGAAATGAGAAGCAAATTTAATGATGAACAAAGGCCAAAAGATACTTTTATTTATTAGTTAATTTATATACAAAGTACAAGAATCAGCAATAATCATTAATAACTACATGATGGCTTGGAACAATATTCCTGAGCAAATCTCTCAACTTGGACCTAAGTCAACTCGGATGCAGTATCTAATACCCAACATTGACTTGAATGTCATCAACCCTTCACTGCAATGATTTTAGTGGAATGGATCTCATCAGGTTCTTTCATTGATTTTTAGAAGGTCAAAATCACCTAGATCCATGATCTCCTAAAAGAAGATTAGTTGGGTGCTGAATTTATTTCATCCACTGGTGTGCCTTCAGTTCCTTCATCTGAGCACTGCTCTAGTAGCGTATCATAGAAGAATAGAGCTGGAGGGTGCTACTCCGAGCTCGGTGAAAGAACTTTCTCAACCACACCACTTATTTGGCAGCATTCGATGTAGCGACATACTCCACATCGCTAATCGAATCGGCCATGGTGTGCTACTTGGATCTCTATATAGATAGCTCCACCATTAAGGTAAATACATACCCCGACACCACTCTGGCTGTCGTTATGATCGGATTAAAAATTGGAGTCTGTAAACCCTACAAGTCTCATATTTCGATTCATCATAAACAAGCCACTTAGTCCTTCATATTTCTTAAATACATTAGGATGGTTTTAACAACCTTTTGGTGGTTCTCCTTTAGACCAAATTGGTATCTACTCACTACCCTTAGTGAGTATGCCACATCTGATCTCATACATGGCATGGCATACATGATAAAATCCATTGCTGAAGGATATGAAATTGTACTCTCATGCTCTCTCTCTCTTAAAGGTATTGTCAACGATCCCTCTTCAAGAGAGAAATTTTATGGCCTATCGTAAGATAGCATTTCTTGAAATTCTCCATGCTAAATCTCTTTAGCAATGGTATCAATGTATGTGGACTTAGATAATTCAAACAACCTTTTAGATCTATCTCTATAGATCTTCATCCCTAGGATGTAGAAAGCTTCTCCCTGATCCTTCATGGAGAAACTGTGACAATAGCCAAATCTTTATCCTTATAATTGTAGGTGGTGGTTGCTCCCAAGCCTTGAAAGACCTCGGCGGAGCCAAGATGAGGGCTTTCGGGGAGTAGGATATTGTATCCTAAAGCTAGGACAGAAGTTGTCCTAGGATGGAGGCGGCATGTAACTCTCCACCGGCTTGAGGTTCGGATAATTGAGGCGCTCAGGGGGCTTGATTGGTGTCTCGAAGATCTTGGTATTCAAGATGGAGACAGAAATACGATGCGAAGAATCAAGACCTAGAAAGAAGATTTTTACAGGTTAGCCTGCTCAGTCCAAAACTAGGTCAGCTAAGTCTTAGAGCATAAGCAAAATTAGAGAGCTGAGCATTCGAGACTGCTAGCGGAGTTGCATACCAGGGACTGGGCCACTTAGTTTCAACTATGCTGACCCAGTGGAACCTTAGCTGGCTTAGTGTTGAGACTGAGCCAGCTTACGGGGCGGGCAGAGTTACGTAGGTCTATTTTAAGCTAGGGTCTTGGTTGATCCTAGGGGTCTTAAGGCCTAATTTGAGAGGTCTTAAGGGGGCTAATTCATGTATGTTGTTGGATTAGATCAAGGGGATGAGAGCGTGTGAGACTTGGGCTCGGAGAGTGCTTTCATGTATTGGGTTAGCCTAAGAAAGTTTTTGAGCTGAAGGTAATATTAGATTTCATGTGGGAACTCTAAGGTATATAAACCAGAACATTGTAACTTTTACAAGAAGAAGTAATACAATTGAGTTTTTCTCCCTAATCTTCTCTTCTCTTCTCTCTGATTTCAATACTAAACCCTAGCTTCTCTCATCTTTCTTAGATCTTCTTCAGTTTATTGGATTAACACCCAAGTTCACGTAAGAGATCGGATCTACGGCTGTAGCTTCGAGTAGCCATAGGAACAATAATTGATATCAGAGCCAGGTTGAGCATGAAGAAGGAAGAAGATTAGTTTTTAGCAGAGATCAACAGTGAGATTTAGATCTAAAAAGCTTTCTTCAGGCTTCATAAGGAAGGAAGAGATCACAGGGCTACTGTCCACCATCCCTAGTCAAGGTATTTCTTAGATCTATCTGTTGCTGTTATTTGATTTGAATTGATCATGGAGAATAGTGGGTTGAAGGTAGGAGTAGAAAAATTTGATGCAAATAAATGTTTCATGATGTGGATAGTAAGGATGGAGGATCTACTGATTCAGATGAGATTGGATTCTACCTTAGAAGATAGGCTGGAGGAGATCACGACAAAGAGTGGGGGTGTCCTTGGAGAAAAGGGCATATGCCCACTTAGGGCTTATTTGGTGGATGAGGTTTTGTATGATGTGTTGGAGGAGAGAACACCCAAGGAATTATGGTCGAGGTTGCAGTAGTTGTATATGGAGAAGAACATGTGTAACAAGTTGATGCTGAAGAAGCAACTGTTAGTCTTTGGATGTAGGAGGGCGAGGATGTTGCTGGCATATTCAATACTTCTACCGGATGAGCATAGGCTTGCTCCATATATGGATGGATTTTGAAGAGGAGGACAAGAGTCTATTATTGCTTTGTTTGCTATCCGGAGCTTTGATCCATTGGTGACACTTTGCTGTATGGTAAGGAGACACTGGTGTACGAGGAGATCGTATCAGTGCTCAGGTCTAACAGTAGCGAGAATGGATGATGAAGGAGGGAGGTCTCCAGAGGAGTCTTGTTTGTTTTAAAAGAAGCATAGGAAAGGAAAGAAGGAGGTCAAACAAGAGGGCAGCAAGGGGTCTAAGAGATGCTTCAAGTGCAGAGAGTAGGCACTTTAAAGTGGGAGTGTCTCGCTTTGAAAGAAGTTCAAGGAAGGAGAAAGCTCGATTCATAGTACAGTTGCTGAAAGTAACATTCTAGATGAAACTTCTGTGGGTCTCAGGGAGTCCGCAAGGTGCGGTGTATCTAAGATAGTTTTAGATAAGGTCTGCAGAGTGCAGAGGGTGCGAAGGATTAGTAACGGTGTTCGAGGTACAAGCGGTTGGTTCCAGTAGGAGTGTTCAGCATTGGCTATGTGGCTCCGAGGACTTAGAGATAGAGTCTGGCTTCTACGGCATTAGGGGGATCTTCAGTTCCAAATGGCAGCCGGGCAGAAGTGGCTTCATGGTAGTGTAGAGGAAGCGTTATGTAGCACTCGTGGATTCACGCATACCTCCAGAAGGACCTTCCTTCTTGTTCTTCAGGGTGGCCAGGTAAGTAGGGCAGTTCCGCTTCCAATGGCCGTCGCTGTTGCAATGGAAACACTTTCCTTTGCCATCGACCTTCTTCTTTGGTTCTGCCTTCTTCTTCTTTGATCCTTCTACCTTTTGCTTTTTCACAGACTTCCTTTTCTTTCCATAAGACTTTCTTTTGGAAGAAATCCGTTCCATAGCAAGAACTGAGCCTTTAGAACCTTTCATAGAAAGCTCAGCGGTAACCAGCATATTCATCAACTCGGCCAAGGAATTTTGAAGTTTATGCATGTGGTAATTCATGATGAATTGCCCATATGCATCAGTCAAGGATTGCAGAATAATATCGTTCTGCAGATCCAAGTCCAACTTCACACCGAGCTTCTCAAGCTCTTCCATGTCCTTGATCATTGTCAGACAGTGATCTTGGACTGACTGCCCATCACGCATCTTAGCCTTAAAAAGTCATTTCGTGACTTGATATTTGGCTGCGCGACTCTGTTCACCAAACATCTCCTGTATGTGAGCCAACATTTGGCGAGCAGTCCCGATATCTTCATGTTGGCGCTGGAGCTCATCAGACATCGAGCCCAACATGTAGTATCTGGCCTTATTGTCTTCGTCAATCCATTTTTCCAGAGACGCTCTCTGTTCAGTGGATGGACGAGCTGGTAAGGTGGGAGGGTCCTGGTCCAAAACATGTGTTAACTTCTCTGAACCCAAAACAATTTTATAGTTCCTGAGCCAATCTTTATAATTGGGTCCAGTCAGTCTATGTGTGTCTAGGATACGTGCCAGTGGGTTGGACGCAGACATTTTCCTGTAGAGAGTCAAAGATTCTAGTTAGATACTGTAATTTTGACTTGACCAATTTGTTTAGGGATTTTATTTTTAAACAAATTAGCTCCCACTATTTTCTCGAATCCCTACACTCCCTCTGTAGAGATGCGAAAATCTCCACGATTGATGATTTCTAGTGGGTGGTGCGGTCTCACCAACTGACTCATCACCTCACCTAACAGTTATTGGTGATGGGTTAGCCAATGAGTGAACAACTCTTGTTCAATGATTCTCTAATCATGGTGCACCCAAACTTGGTCTCTAATTCATGAATCTCACCGTATCCGAAATATTGATCCACTCCTTAGTTAAGTCAGACCCACCATTTGCATAGACTGGGTTCCTAATTGGGTCTCTCACCGTATCCTGAATATTGAGCCCAACTCATCCTCCAGCCCATAGCATCCAATGCCTAATAGACATGGTTGCGTCTTCCCGGTGCAACTGAGCCACTGTATCCAGCCGAGAACAATCAACCCCGGGAAGGGCCCGCACGTCTACAATTGTGGAAGACCTCGGACTTAATCTTTTCTTAGGGAGAATTGATTCAGGTCTCATTAAACTAGACTTGGCTTAGTCATAACAATTATGACTAACCTAGTGGCATGGGTTAGCTCGGATTATTGACCACCTCAGATCAGAACTGTGTCAACAGATATGGCCAGGTAAGTGAGACCGATGGAAGGAATATGCCATTAACTCGTACAAGAACGCATTCAGGTCGAGTAGCTTCCAATTAAAAACCAGTCGGTCGTCTGTGCCAAACTTACCTTAGACACCAAATTGTTGAGTCAGAACCAATTGGGTTAGCCTACAATCCAGACTCTAACCTCTGAACCTAATTAGGTCTTGCTTGATCGTGACTCGATCTTGACCCAGACTTAATCCTATTAGGCTGGTCAATTTAAGCATTGTTGATCCCATCTAACCAACTCTTGATTCGGTTTGATCAACCGCTTAGACCTAATTGAGCTACCCAAGCCCGAACCCAGTATTATGAATATGTCTTAGATCTGAAATTCTCAATTTTAGACCTAATTAATATTCCATAAACTTAATTCTCAATTAAGTTGGGTTCATAAATAAAATATGCACAATAAATCCTAGGGTTTCAGGATCTAGGGTTTTGCAGAAAGTAAGTTTTGGGTTTCTGATTAAGGACGAACACGCAGCACCCCTACACGTCATAAGAACACCCCATCGAATGGGAAGAGAGGGCCTTTAAACCCTTCTTCGTTCTTATGACCGGACGGCCAAGAGGAACGCCTTAATCAGGAACATTCAATACTACAAAACAATATCAGATCTATATCATATATCTCATATATAAAGTAGATCTAATCATGGCATATTTTGCATACATCTCATGTATCATAATCATGCATGTTTTCAGATCTAAATTATCTCATAATAATCTAAAAAATTAGATTTAAATTGATCTAATCAAAATAAATTCTAATCTAGACAATTATGTAGAACTATTCTACAACTAGTCTAGACATGCATCTATCATATCTCATATGATATTTAAAATTAAATAATTTTTATTTGCTGTTTATCAGATGTTATTATAACACTTATAATATCAAGAAATAGTAAATAAGAAGATCTAAAATATGATTTAATCAGATTAAATCAAAGACATGCAAAACTATTCTATAGAACTATTCTATTCTAGAACTAGTCATGCATATCTTCATGTTCTTAGATCCAAATCATTTAATTTTAATTTTTCTGATTTCAGATCTGATCACATCTCATGTGATATCTGAAATCACTTTATTTTTAATTAAAATAAAATTAAAATCAGATCTAAACAATTTTAGAACCATGGCTCTGATACCAGTTGAAGGGAAATCCTGATTTTCCGGTCCAGGTTCGTCCAGATCTGATTAGATCAAGAGATATATTTCAAAAAATTTTTCTCTTGATCTTAATCAGATCTTGATATGTTTTAGATCTGATTCTTATTATTTTAATAAATAAAATAAAATAAGATAAATTAAATCTAATTTAATTTACCTGATTTGGGTAATCCTATTACCCTGTAGATGATCCTGATTGCAGCGGAAGGTTCTGGATCTAGCCACGCAAGCGCCTGGCCTCTACCGGTATCCACTCGGGTTGGATCTGGAGATCCTCTTCTTCTCTATCACACCTCCAAAAATCAGATCTGGATCTGATCTGGAGGATCTTCAAAACTCTTTTGAAGATCTGCAGTCGTCCTTTTGCAGCAGCGCAGCCTTCTTGCTTTTGGTCGCCTTTCCTTGATCTGAATTGCACCAAACTAAATCCAAAACCCTTTTGGACGTGGAGAGCAAGGGGAGAAGAGAGTATGGCATGGAGAAGGAGGGGAGAGGCAGCCTTGGACGTGGGAAATCTCTATTGAATTCACTTTGACTTCTTAGAATTAGGGTTGGGCGCAGGGTCTTATTTATAGACCTCTTGTGATCCAACTCCTCTTCCTTTCAACCAATCACAACCCTTTGTGAAATCAGATCTAAATCTGATTGGTTGAAATAGAGACCCCTGGATTCCTCCTTAGAGGGTGCCTAAGACCAGTCAAACTGGATTCTTAGTAGAACTCTAATTGGAATCCTAAAGGGAGGTGGAGTCCTTGTCCAACAAGGACTCCTAGGCGCCTCCTACTTGGGCTCACGCCTCCCTTGGCGTGCGCCCTTCTCCTTGCCAGGTTCTGGCAGGGGGACAAGCCCCCACCAGCTCTCCAATAGGTGCATGACATGTGGTCAAAAGTCAAAGGGTCAATGGTCAACGTTTGACCAGTCAAAGGTAGACTTTTGACCAAAGTCAAAGAACAAGAAATGGCAGGTGACCAAAAATGGCAGGTAATGTCTTACAAATAAGACAACCTATTCTGACTTGGACAACCTCCAGTCAGACCATATGAAGGCCTCTGATTGAGCACAAACTCCTTTGGCTCAGTCAGGACAACTTATTTATGATAGTAAAAGAAGAACGTTAGGTTCAATCGAGTGCTAGCACGATTTCCTTGAACCTAATTGAATCTCATTCAGATCAATTGAACTAGATCAGTTCAATTGATGATCACCAGATTCAAACCCTTGTTTGTGTGACCCAGTTAGGTTCAGTTCTGTATGGTAATGGGATATTTCATGATCTCTATCATAGACATCATCGAAACTCCTTTCGATGGATCAGAACTCTTCTGATTCGAACAGCTAGAATGATCGATCATCTAAATCATTCTAATTGCTCCCAAAATCCACCAGTGACACCTAGCAGTATATGGTGGCAACCCATCAAAGTCTGAATGCGAACCTCTTGGTGCAGCTACCTGTGTGATTAAGTTCTTCTATCTTGAGCCTCGATCAGATTAGGGTTAAGGTAAACTCGTCAAACCCTAGTCTCTGTCATATGATATAATCATTCGATTCGAGTCCAATGTGAAAACCTAAATAGAAACTCTTTCTATTATTTCACTCTGCCATGGCCATGGGCTTCAGGACTTGATTCTCATGATCATCATAGGGCTACTCCTCTACCACCGAGGTAGATAGATCCCATCTTGATGCAATCCAGTTCCTACAATGAACATGTCACAGCCAACATACACCTCAGGGTTCCATATGGCTAGGAGACCGAGTAATGGTGTAGTCAAACTATAACACCCTCAAGGTGAACTGCCGATGCATCTCAGGTCAAAGAACCAGACACACTACTGCAGCATCGAGTCAGTCATTGACGAGAAGGAAGACTTCCTAATGACTACTCGAGGTGGTCACGCTCAGTGCCCTCGTTCTCTAACGAGTACCTGTACTCTCGCTCCGGTGTCTCCACACCGTAGACTCAAGACTCATCTACTAAAGAGAAGTGATCGTACACCAACCTTCCGGATCAATCACCATCCTCGTGATGATCCTATGGTCAGGAGCTGTTTATGAGTTAATAATGATTATTCATGTCTTAAATTTTCAACTCTTGAAAATATGAATTATCATTACCATTAACTCAAAGGATGTATCACAGACACTAAATACACATATGTGATAGAAAATAACCCATTTTATTAATTATAGTCAAAATTATAATTTTGCCCCTAGAAGTGTATTACAAGTGTCAGCCAATTCTGGCTTCTAGGGCACATATATCTAACAATGCAGTGCCACGTCATCCCGACCAATCACGTTTCTTCACGCAATCAGATCTAAATCTGATTGGTGGGATGACATCACCTAGGATCCAATGTGGGAACTCTAGGGTATATAAACCAGAAACATTGTAACTTTTACAAGTAGAAATGAATACAATTAAGCTTTTCTCCCTAACTCTCTTCTCTCTGATTTCAACACCAAAATTCTAACTTCTCTCATCTTTCTTAGATCTTCTTCAGTTTGCTAGATTAACACCCAGGTTCATGCAAGAGATTGGATCTGCGGCTGTAGCTCCTATTAGATATATGTGCCCTAGAAGTCGAAATTAGCTGACACTTGTAATACACTTCTAGGGGCAAAATTATAATTTTGAGTAAAATCAATAAAATGGATTATTTTCTATCACATATGTGTATTTAGTGTCTGTGATACATCCTTTGAGTTAATGGTAATGATAATTTAAATTTTCAAGAGTTGAAAATTTAAGACATGAATAATCATTATTAACTCATAAAATGCTTCCGACCATAGGATCATCACGAGGATGGTGATTGATCCGGAAGGTTGGTATACAATCACTTCTCTTTAGTAGATGAGTCTTGAGTCTACGGTGTGGAGACACCAGAGCGAGAGTACAGATACTTGTTAGAGAACGAGGGCACTGAGCGTGACCACCTCGAGTAGTCATTAGGAAGTCTACCTTCTCATCAATGACTGACTCGATGCTGCAGTGGTGTGTCTGGTTCTTTGATCTGAGGTGCATCAGCAGTTCACCTTGAGGGTGTTATAGTTTGACTACACCATAACTCGATCTCCTAGCCATACGAAACCCTGAGGTGTATGTTGGCTATAGCATGTTCATTGTAGGAACTAAATTGCATCAAGAAGGAATCTATCTACCTTGGTGGTAGAGGAGCAGCCCTATGATGATCATGAGAATCAAGTCTAGAAGCCCATGGCCATGGCAGAATGAAATAATAGAAAGAGTTTCTATTTAGGTTTTCACATCGAACTTGAATCGAATGATTACATCATATGACAGAGAATAGGGTTTGACGAGTTCACCTTAACCCTAATCTGATCGGGGCTCAAGATAGAAGAACTTAATTACATAGGTAGCTGCACCAAGAGGTTCGCATTTAGCTTTGATGGGTTGCCACCATATACTGCTAGGTGTCACTGGTGGATTTTGGGAGCAATTAGAATGATTTAGATGATCGATCATTCTAGCTGTTCGAATCAGAAGAGTTCTGATCCATCGAAAGGAGTTTCGATGATGTCGATGATAGAGTTCATAACATATCCCATTATCATATAGAACTGAACCTAACTAGATCACATAAATAAGGGTTTAAATCTGGTGATCATCAATTGAACTAATCTAGTTCAATTGATCTGAATGAGATTCAATTAGGTTCAAGAAAATCGTGCTAGCACTCGATTGAACCTAACGTTCTTCTTTTACTATCATAAATAGTTGTCCTTACTGAGCCAAAGGAGTTTGTGCTCAATTAGAGGCCTTCACTTGGTCTGACTGGAGCCTATCCAGGTTAGAAAAGGGTTGTCTTATTTTGTAAGACAATACCTGCCATTTTTGGTCACCTGCCATTTCTCATCCTTTGACTTTGGTCAAAAGTTAACCTTTGATTGGTCAAATGTTGACCATTGACACTTTGACTTTTGTCCATATATCATGCACCTATTGGAGAGCTAGTGGGGGCCTGTCCCCCTGCCAAAATATGGCAAGGAGGAGGGCGCACACCATCCTTGACGTGTGCCCAAGCAGGAGGCACCCAGGAGTCCCTGTTGGATAGGGACTCCATCTCCCTTTTGGATTCCGATTAGACTTCTCCTAAGAACCAAGTTTGACTGGTCTTAGGCATCATCTAAGGAGGAATCCAAGGGATTCTATTCCCATCAATCAGATTTTGATCTGATTTCATAAAAGATTGTGATTGGTTGGAAAGAAGAGGAGTTGGATCACGCATAGTCTATAAATACGACCCTGCACCCAACTCAAGGAGTATTAGAAATCTGAGAAAAGAGTTCTCCACGCCCCAAGGATTCCTCCCTCCTCCTCCTCCTCCATGCCAAATCTATCTTCTCCCTCTCCTCTCCACGCCCAAAGGTGTTTGGGATCCAAGTTGGTGCAATCCAGATGAGAGAAAGGCGACAAAAAGCTAGAAGGCTGCACTGCTACAAAGGACAACTGCTCATCTTCAAAAGATGTTTTGAAGATCTTCCAGATCAAATCCAGATCTAATTTTTGGAGATGTGATAGAGAAGAAGAGGATCTCTAGATCTAGCCTAAGCGGATACCGATAGAGGCCAGGCACTTGCGTGGCTAGATCCAGAACCTTCCGCTGCTTACATGATCATCAACGGATAATCAGATTACCCTACATCAAAGTAAATTAAATTTAATTTAATTTATTTAGATTTTATTTTTATTTTTATTATTAGAATAATAAGAATCAAATTTGAAACATTCCAGATCTAATTAGGATCAAAGAAAATTTTTTTTAAAATATATCTCTTGATCCGATCAGATCTGAACGAACCTAGTCCGAGAAATCAGGATTTTTCTTCAATTGGTATCAGAGCAGGATTCTAAAAGTGTTTAGATCTGATTTTAAATTTATTCTAATTAAAAAATAAGTGATTTTAGATGTCACATGAGATGTGATCAGATTTGAAATCAGAAAAAATTAAAATTAAATGATTTGGATCTAACATTAGAAAATATGCATGACTAGTTCTAAAATAGAATAGTTCTATAGAATAGTCTTGCATGTTTTCAATTCAATTTGATTAAATCATATTTTAGATCTATTTATTTATTATTTTTTAATATTATAATTGGTATAATAATATTTAAAAAATATCAAATAAAATTATTTAATTTTAAACATCATATGCGATATGATTGATGCATGTCTAGACTAGTTGTAGAATAGTTCTACATAGTTGTCTAGATTAGAGTTTATTTTGATAAGATCAATTTAAATCTAATTTTTTAGATTATTATGAGATAATTTAGATCTAAAAATATGCATGATTCAATACATAAGATGTATGCAAAATATGCCATGATTAGATCTAATTTGTATATGAGATATATGATATAGATCTAAAACTGTTTTGTAGTATTACATGTTCCTGATTAAGGCGTTCCTCTTAGCCGTCCGGTCATAAGAATGAAGAAGGATTTAAAGGCCCTCTCCTTCCATCCGATGGGGTGTTCTTATGATGTGTAGGGGTGCTATGTTCGTCCTTAATCAGAAATCCAAAACTTACTTTCTGCAAAACCCTAGATCCTGAAATCCTAGGATTTATTGTGCATATTTTGTTTATGAACCCTACTTAATTAAAAATTAAGATTATGGAAATATTAATTAGGTCTAAAATTAAGAATTTTAGATCTAAGACATATTCATAATACTGGGTTCGGGCTTGGGTAGCTCAATTAGGTCTAAGCGGTTGATCAAACCGAATCAAGAGTTGGTTAGATGGGATCAACAATGCTTAAATTGACCAGCCTAATAGGATTAAGTCTGGGTCAAGATCGAGTCACGATCAAGCAAGACCTAATTAGGCTCAGAGGTTAGAGTCTGGATTGTAGGCTAACCCAATTGGTTCTGGCTCAATAATTTGGTGTCTAAGGTAAGTTTGGCACATACGACCGACTGATTTTTAATTGGGAGCTACTCGATCTGAATGCATTCTTGTATGAGTTAATGGCATATCCCTTCCACCGGTCTCACTTACCTGGCCATATCTGTTAACCTAGTTCTGATTTGAGGTGGTCAATAATCCAAGCTAACCCATGCCACTAGGTTAGTCATAATTGTTATGACTATGACAAGTCTAGTTTAATGAGACCTGAATCAATTCTCCCTAAGAAAAGATTAAGTCTGAGGTCTTCCACCATTGTAGATGTGCGGGCCCTTCCCGGGGTTGATTGTTCTTGACTGGATACAATGGCTCAGTTGCACCGAAAGATGCAACCATGTCTATTAGGCATTGGATGCTATGGGCTGGAGGATGAGTTGGGCTCAATATTTTGGATACGGTGAGAGACTCAATTAGGAATCCAGTCTATGCAAATGGTGGGTCTGACTTAACTAAGGAGTGGATCAATATTCTGGATACGGTGAGATTCATGAATTAGAGACCAAGTTTGGGTGCACCATGATTAGAGAATCATTGAACAAGAGTTGTTCACTCATTGGCTAACCCATCACCAATAACTGTTAGGTGAGGTGATGAGTCAGTTGGTGAGACCGCACCACCCACTAGAAATCATTAATCGTGGAGATTTTTGCATCTCTACAGAGGGAGTGTAGGGATCCGAAAAAATAGTGGAAGCTAATTTATTTAAAAATAAAATTTCTAAACAAATTGGTCAAGTCATAATTACAGTATCTAACTAGAATCTTTGACTCTCTATAGGAAAATATCTGTGTCCAACCCATTGGCACGTATCCTGGACACACATAGACTGACCAGACCCAATTATAAAGATTGGCTCAGAAACTACAAAATCATTTTGGATTCTGAGAAGTTAACCCATGTATTGGACCAGGACCCTCCCACCTTACCAGCCCGTCCATCCACTGAATAGAGAGCATCTCTGGAAAAATGGATAGACGAAGATAATAAGGCCAGATATTACATGTTGGGCTCGATGTCTGATGAACTCAGCACCAACATGAAGATATCAGGACTGCTCGCCAAATGTTGGCTCACCTATAGGAGATGTTTGGTGAACAGAGTCACGCAGCCAAATATCAAGTCACAAAATGACTTTTTAAGGCTAAGATGCGTGATGGGTACTCAGTCCAAGATCACTGTCTGATGATGATCAAGGACATGGAAGAGCTTGAGAAGCTCGGTGTGACATTAGACTTAGATCTGCAAAATGATATTATTCTGCAATCCTTGACTGATGCATATGGATAATTCATCATGAATTACCACATGCATAAACTTCAAAATTTCTTGGCGGAATTAATGAACATGCTGGTCACTGTTGAGCTTTCTATGAAAGGTTCTAAAGGCTCGGTTCTTGCTATAGAATGGACTTCATCCAAAAGAAAGTCTAATGAAAAGAAAAAGAAGTCTGTGAAAAAGCAGAAGGTGGAAGGAGGAAAGAAGAAGAAGGTAAAGCCAAGGATGAAAGCCGCTGTCAAAAAAAAGTATTTCCATTGCAACAGCGACGACCATTGGAATCGGAACTGCCCCACTAACCTGGCCATCCTGAAGAACAAGAAGGGAGGTCCTTCTAGAGGTATGCTCGTTATTCAGTCTAACCTTATGATTTTTTCTACATCCAGTTAGGTGCTTGACTCTGGTTCTAGTGCTCATCTATGCACTTCCATGCAAGATCTTGAGGATAGCAGGAGGCTGAGGGATGGAGACATGATCCTACGCATTGGTAATGAAGCAAGAGTTGCTGCAGTGGTGGTGGGAACATACCTTCTTCGATTACCATCTAGTTTAGACTTAGTTTTGAAAGACCGTTATTATGTTCCTGCAGCTAGCAGGAATTTGATTTCTATTTCATACTTAGCACTAGAAGGCTATCTGATTACCTTCTTTAAGGACCATTGTAATATTCTTTATTAAAGAAATAAAATTGGAAATTGTTTCCTTATTAACGGTCTTTATCAGCTACATATTGATGTATCTGTTCTAACTATCGAGCAAAACATGAATGCCAAACGACCTAGGGATGGTCCAAATGACAGGTATCTATGGAACCTGAGATTAGGTCATATAGCAAAAGATAGGATCAACAAATTAGAGAATAATGGGCTATTAAGTCCATTGACTTCTAAGTCATTTCCAACTTATGAATCTTGTCTCCAAGGCAAAATGACCAAACTTCCTTTTGTAGGACATGGAGAGAGGGGCATAGATCTCCTTGTCCTAGTACATACTGACGTGTGCGGCCCATTTGATGTGCTGGCTAGAGGCAATTTTGTCTACTTCATTATCTTTATCGATGATCTGTCTAGGTATGGGTATGTGTATCTTATGAGACACAAGTCTGAAGCTTTTGAAAAGTTCAAAGAATTCAGACATGAAGTAGAAAAACAAACTGAAAAACCCATTAAGGTTCTTCGATCAGATCGAGGAGGTGAATACCTTAGCCGAGAATTCCTAGACTATCTCAAGGAAAATGGCATAGTCTCTCAATGGACTCCACCTAGGAACACCTCAACTCAACGGGATTTCAGAATGGAGAAATCGGACCCTATTGGATATGGTTCGATCCATGATGAGCTTCATAGACCTTCCTGATTTTCTTTGGGGACACTCATTATTAACTTCAATTTATCTACTGAATAGGGTTTCCTCTAAAACCGTTCCTACCACACCGTATGAGATATGGCACGGTAAGAAACCAAGTCTGAGTCATCTCAGAATTTGGGGTTGTCCGGCTCATGTCAAAAGACAACAAGCAGACAAGTTAGAGTTTAGGTCCTTTAGAGCTCGATTCATAGGATATCCTAAAGAGTCATTAGGATACTATTTCTACATTCCAGAAGACCACAATGTGATTGTGAGTCGACATGCCATCTTTCTTGAAAAATAGTTTATTCAAGATAGCGGCATTGGAAAGCAGATTAAGCTTGATGAGAAAGTCTCACAAGTACAATGAGCTAAGGACCAATTGGAACCAAATCAGGTTGAGCCAATAAGAACACTACCTCCTCCACCTCGTAGATCGGAAAGAGTTTTCCATCCCCCTGAAAGATACTTAGGTATTATTTTAGAGGAAGTAGAGAAAATGTTCCTCATAGGTAATGGTGCTCATGGTGATGATCCCAAAACCTACAACGAGACAATATCAGATATCGACTCGAGAAATGGCTAGAGGCAATGCAGTCAGAAATTGACTCGATGCACTCAAACCAAGTCTGGACCTTGGTAGATCCACCAGAAGGTATAGTACCTATTGGGTGTAAATGGATCTTCAAGAGAAAGATTGGTGCAGATGGGAATGTGGAGACATTCAAGGCTAGACTAGTGGCAAAAGGTTATAGTCAATGCGAAGGCATTGACTATCAGGATACCTTTTCTCTAGTGGCTATGCTAAAATCCATCCGCACATTGCTTGCCATTGCAGCCTATTTCGATTATGAAATATGGCAAATGGACATGAAAATAACATTCTTGAATGGATATCTTGAGGAAGATATCTATATGGAAAAGCTGCTAGGTTTCACATCCAGTGATACTGATCATAAGGTTTGCAAGCTACAAAGGTCCATATATGGACTTAAGCAAGCATCTCGGAGCTGGAACACTCGTTTCAATGATGTGATCAAAACGTTTGGTTTCATCAAAAATGAAGAGAAATCATGTATCTTCAAAAAGGATCAGTGGGAGTGCCGTTGTCTTCCTCATATTGTACGTGGATGACATCCTCCTTATTGGAAATGATATTCCCATGATGACAATAGTCAAAATATGGTTGTCCAAGGAATTCTCCATGAAAGACCTAGGTGAAGCATCCTTTATTCTAGGAATTAAGGTCTATAGGGATAGACCGAATAGGATACTAGGACTTTCACAGAAGATGTACATAGAGGAAGTACTAAAGAGGTTTAGTATGAAAAACTCTAAGAGGGGATTAATACCCTTCAGACATGGTATTCATCTTTCCAAGAAGATGTGCCCTAGCACACCTGAGGAAATAGAATGCATGAGCAAGATTCCTTATGCTTCTGTAATAGGGAGCCTCATGTATGCCATGCTATGTACACGACCTAATATAGCCCATGCTGTGAGTGTCACAAGCAGATATCAGTCAAATCCAGGTGAAGAACACTGGACTTTTGTGAAATGTATCCTTAAGTACTTGAGAAGAACTAAGGATATGATGTTGGTCTTTGGTAACGGAGAACTCCAAGTCCAGGAATACACAGACTCAAATTTCTTATTTGATGCAGATGATCGAAAGTCGACATCTGAGAGTCTGTTTGTGTGCAATGGTGGTGCGGTCAGCTGAAAGAGTTTCAAACAAATCATGATAGCAGATTCCACCATGGAAGCAGAATATATCGCTGCATCAGAGGCTGTGAAGGAAGCATTCTGGTACAAGAAGTTTGCTATAGAAATTGGAGTAATGCCATCAGATGCCATTCCTCTATACTGTGACAACAATGGCACCATAGCCCTTGCTAAGGAGCCGAGGTCTCACTAGAAATCTAAAAACATTGAGCGGCGATACCACCTCATCTGCGATTACCTCGAGAAGGATTACGTCGAGGTCAAGAGAGTTGACTCCATAGATAATATGGCAGACTCGCTTACAAAGTCATTGGGCCAATAGAAGATCGAAGCCCATCTTGAGAAGATGGAACTTAGACTTGTAGCCAATTAGCTTTAGGACAAGTGGGAGATTGTTAGATATATGTGCCCTAGAAGCCAGAATTGGCTGACACTTGTAATACACTTCCAGGGGCAAAATTATAATTTTGACTAAAATCAATAAAATGGATTATTTTCTATCACATATGTGTATTTAGTGTCTGTGATACATCCTTTGAGTTAATGGTAATGATAATTCATATTTTCAAGAGTTGAAAATTTAAGACATGAATAATCATTATTAACTCATAAAATGCTCCCGACCATAGGATCATCACGAGGATGGTGATTGATTTGGAAGGTTAGTGTACAATTATTTCTCTTTAGTAGATGAGTCTTGAGTCTACGGTATGGAGACACCAGAGTGAGAGTACAGGTACTCGTTAGAGAATGAGGGCACTAAGCTTGACCACCTCGAGTAGTCATTAGAAAGTCTACCTTCTCGTCAATGACTAACTCGATACTACAGTGGTGTGTCTGGTTCTTTGACCTGAGGTGCATCGATAGATCACCTTGAGGGTGTTATAGTTTGACTATACCATAACTCAGTCTCCTAGCCATATGGAATCCTGAAGTGTATGTCGGCTATAGCATGTTCATTATGGGAACTAGATTGCATCAAGAAGAAATCTATCTACCTCGGTGGTAGAGGAGTAGCCCTATGATGATCATGAGAATCAAGTCCAGAAGCCCATGGCCATGGCAGAATGAAATAATAGAAAGAGTTTCTATTTAGATTTTCACATCGGACTTGAATCGAATGATTACATCATATGACAGAGACCAGGGTTTGACGAGTTTACCTTAACCCTAATCTGATCGGGGCTCAAGATAGAAGAACTTAATCACACAGGTAGCTGCACCAAGAGGTTCGCATTCAACTCTGATGGGTTGCCACCATATACTGCTAGGTGTCACTGATGTATTTTGGGAGCAATTAGAATGATTTAGGTGATCAATCATTCTAGCTGTTCGAATTAGAAGAGTTCTGATCCATCGAAAGGAGTTTCGATGATGTCAATGATAGAGATCATGACATATCCCATTACCATATAGAACTGAATCTAACTGGGTCACACAAACATGGGTTTGAATCTGGTGATCATCAATTGAGCTAATCTAATTCAATTGATCTCAATGAGATTCAACTAGGTTCAAGAAAATCGTGCTAGCACTTGATTGAACCTAACGTTCTTCTTTTACTATCGTAAATAGTTGTCCTTACTGAGCTAAAAGAGTTTATGCTCAATCAGAAGCCTTCACTTAGTTTGACTAGAGCCTATCTAGGTCAGAAATGGGTTGTCTTATATTGTAAGACAATACCTGCCATCTTTGATCACCTGCCATTTCTCATCCTTTGACTTTGGTCAAAAGTTGACCTTTGACTGGTCAAATGTTGACCATTAATACTTTGACTTCTGTCCACGTGTCAGCATCTTTTGGAGAGCTGGTGGGGGCCTGTCCCCTACTAGAACCTAGCAAGGAGGAGGGCGCATGCCACCCTTGGCGTGTGCCCAAGCTGGAGGTGCCTAGGAGTCCCTGTTGGATAGGGACTCCATCTCCCTTTTGGATTCCGATTAGACTTCTCCAAAGAACCAAGTTTGACTGGTCTTAGGCGCCATCTAAGGAGGAATCCAAGAGACTCTATTCTCACTAATCAGATTTAGATTTGATTTCACAAAGGGTTGTGATTGGTTGGGAAGAAGAGGAGTTGGATCACGCATAGTCTATAAATAAGATCCTGCACCCAACTCAAGGAGTATTAGAAATCTGAGAAAAGAGTTCTCCACACCCCAAGGCTTCCTCCCTCCTCCTCCTTCATGCCAAATCAATCTTCTCCCTCTCCTCTCCATGCCCAAAGGTGTTTGGGATCCAAGCTGGTGCAATCCAGATGAGAGAAAGGCGACAAAAAGCTAGAAGGCTGCACTGCTGCAAAGGACAACTACTCATCTTCGAAAAATATTTTGAAGATCCTCCAGATCAGATCTAGATCTGATTTTTGGAGATGTGATAGAGAAGAAGGGGATCTCCAGATCCAACCTGAGTGGATACCAATAGAGGCCAGGCACTTGCATGGCTAGATCAAGAACCTTTCGCTGCTTATAGGATCATCAACGGGTAATAGGATTACCTTACATCAAGATAAATTAAATTTGATTTAATTAATTTAGATTTTATTTTTATTTTTATAATTAGAATAATAAGAATCAGTTCTGAAACATCCTAGATCTGATTAGGATCGAAGAAAAAGTTTTTTGAAATATATCTTTTGATCCGATCAGATCTGAACGAATCTGGTCTGAAAAATTAGGATTTTTCTTCAGCTCCGAGCAGCTGTAGGAACAATTATAATGCTGTAACATCATTCTTGATTAAGAGAATGTCATCCACATGCAATACTAAGAATGCAATTGGTAGACCATTAGTTCACTTGTATATGTAGGGCTCTTCTTCATTCTTAACGAAGCCATACATTTTGATCATCCTATCAAAATATATGTTCCAACTTTGAGATGCCTGCTTTAGTCCATAAATAGACCTTTGAAGCTTTCACACTTTAGACTCATTTATGCATGTAAATTCTTCAGGTTGTATCATATACACCTCTTCGTCCAGCTCTTCATTTAGAAAAGTTGTCTTCATATCCATTTGCCAGATTTCATATTCTAGATGGCCAGCGATAGCAAGCATAATCTGAATTGACTTGAGCATTGCTATGGAAGAAAATGTCTCATCATAGTTAATACCATAATATTGATAATATCTCTTGGCAACCAGACAGGGTTTATAGGTCTCCATCTTTTCATTTGTGCCGCTTTTCCTCTTGAAGACCCACTTACACCTTATGGATTTTATCTCTTTGGGTGGGTCAACCAATGTCCATACATCATTGATCTTCATGGACTCCATTTCAAATTTCATTGCCTTAAGCTATTTTTCAGAGTCGGGTCTCTTCATTACATCTATGCAAGTGATCGGATCCTCATCATTCTCATCGAGTTCAAAATGATCACCATCTCAGACCATGAAACCATAGTATCCATTTGGTTGACGTGGTACTCTACCAGACCATCTTAAGAGTGTAGGTTCACTAGACTCTGGGTTTGATCTAATCAAATCCGATTCAAATTTAGCTACTTGTATCGATTTTTTTACCTACCGAACTACCTCATGTTCGACCTTAGAGATATTAGTTCCTTCACCAAGAAATTTCTTTTCTAAAAGGATACCTTAAGGCTGACAGACATTTTTTGTTCATTAGCTAGGTATAAGTAATACCCTTTGATCCCTTTTGGGTATCCTATAAAATTATAGTTGTCAAACCTAGGTCCAAGCTTGTTCGTTACTAAACATTTGATATAAGTCAGATACCCCTAAACCCTAAGGTACGAGAATACTTGCTTACACCCTATTCACATCTCATATGGCATTTTAGAAATAGACTTACTCAAAATTCTATTTAGAATATAATAAATTGACTCGAGCATAAATCCCCATAAAAAAATTGATAGTCTAGCAAACCTCATCATGGATCGAACTATGTCCAACAAGATCCGATTCCTCGTTTTAGACACACCATTATACTATGGTTTTTAAGAGAAGTCTATTCGAAGAAAATTTCATTCTTTCCTAGATATGTCAAAAATTTACTAGAAAGGTATTCACCCCCTCAGTCAGACTGAAGAATTTTAATACTCTTCTCAGTTTGCTTTTCTAACTTATTATAGAATAGTTTGAACATTTCAAATGACTCCAACTTACACTTCATTAAATAGACATATCCATACCTCGATAGGTCATCCGTGAAGGTTATAAAGTTGAAATATCCACCTCTAATACTTGAGCTAATGGGTCCACATACATCAGTATGTACTAGATCTAAGAGTTTGCTGGCTCGCTCATCCTTTTTAGTAAAAGGTGACTTGATCATCTTACCAAGAAGATAGGACTCATAGATTGAAAGTAATTTATAATCACCAACTTCAAGAATTCCTTCTTAAGTCAACCTATTTATTTTGTTCTTATTGATATGACCTAGCCTATAGTGCCAAGGATAGATTTTTGACACATCATCTAACCTAGGGTGTTTACTGGAGGATTGGACCATGTTAACAAGCTATGATAGTAAGTAAATACTACTATTCAATTATCCAATATAAATCATAATATCATTCAAAATGATATTATAAATTTATTTTTATTGAAAATTGATAACTGCTCTTGGCCAAAAGTCCTATAGAAATAACATTCAATAAAAAATTTGGATAGAAGTGACAATCACTAAGAGTAACTCTATAAAAATTGATTACAAGGTTCATGATTTCTAATGCTAGAACTAGAACTTATCTTCTATCTCCAATGTTTAGGAACCTCTTGCCTTCATCAAATCTCCTACTAACATACAAACACTGCATCAAATTACAAATAAGATAAGAACATTCGATATTTAATACCTAAGCAGTAGTATCATATATAGAGAAGTTGCAAGGTGTAATCATATAATTACCTTACCCAGCAACAACTTGCTTCTTTCATAGCCTATTCAAGCCTAGAAAGATAATATATTGAGGATAGTTCCTCTTTCAATACTCCTGCTTCTTACGAAAGAAGCACTCCGCCTGGCTCTGATTGGGCTTGTGGTTCTTGGTCTGATCTTGTTCAAACATCCTAGCATGCAGCTGCACCTTCTTATTCTTTTTCTTCTTGTTCTTCTTTCCTTTCTTGAAGGATCAACGATCAGAAAAAGACCCTCCTACCACATTCACTAACTCCGTGTGGAGCTGGTGATCTTTCTCAAAGTTGTGCATGATGGTAAATATGCAGGATTTCATGCAAGAATTTCAAAATCTCTTTTTAAAATATAACATAGTGAAAGTTGTTAATTAAATAATTTAATCTATAAATAAATATAATATAATTACTAAACCCTATATCTAGGACCTATAATATTTTATATTATATTTTAAATTAGAAAATAAATATTTTGGTATTGATCAAATCAATATCCTAGATCTAGAATGATTCTAGATCTAAAACCAAGATCATATCTAGGTGAGAGAAGAGATCAAATCTCTTACCTTCATATGGATCGAGAACTCCATGGTTGATTTTTTTTATTTTTTTTGGATCCGTACATGCATCCAGTCTCTATAGGTGATCCATACGAGGCTGCAATAAAATCGGAGGTTCGTCGAACGAAGATCCACTTGAAATGCTAGCTTCTTGTGGATCCCTTCAGATGGTTAGTGTAAAATTTATTCTTTGGATCTCTTGGACACTCCAAGAGATGAAGAATATAGGAAGAAATAAGGGAGAAATCTAACCTTTGGATTTTCCAAAAATCAAAATTAAAATACATTAGAAAAGGTCCTAAGAGAACACAAATCTTCTCTTTAAGGATATCAATGATTAATGTCCTGAAAACATCTTCATACTAGATCAAGGAAAGACCTTATTTCCTAGACTTTTTCCATGTTTCTAGATCTCACACTCTCTGATATTTCTCATAGAAAAATCTCACAAAAATATGAAGAAGAAGGGTTCTCAAAGAAACCTTAAGAGAAGACCTTCTTCTCTTTTTCTTCTCTCATCAGGACATGATCAGATTATGTCCAAAAATATCACTATGCCCTAATTGAAGGAAAAAACCTATTTTTTAGGTCAGATTCATTCAGATCTGATTGGATCAGGAGGGATATTTCAATTTTTTTTTCTCTAAGATTCTAATCAGATCTGAGACTCCTTAGATCTGATCTTATTGATCTAATAAAAAAAATAAAAAAAAAAATTAAATCTAGTTTAATTATACCTTTATTTTAGGTAATCCAATTATCTTGTGATAATTTCGATATTTGCCTGAGGTTCTGAATGTAGCCATGCAATCGCTTGGCCTTTACCAGTATCCACTTAGACAGGATCTGAAGATATTCTCCTTTTTAATCAATCCTCCAAAAATCAAATGTAGATCTAATCTTCAAGGTCTTCAAAATTGCTTTTGAAGAATAGTCATTGTCTCTTGCAGTAGTGCTGCCTTCTTTCTTTCCTGACACCTTTCACTTGCTTGGATCACACCTTGTTCATGACCAAAAGCCCTTGGGCATGGAGAGGAGAGAGAGGACAAGATGGTGGCTTGGAGAAGGAGGGAGATGGGATATGTGGCATGGGCTATGGATAGAATCCTTAAATTCTAGCTGCAAACAGGGTTTACATAGACCCTACTGCATCAAGCAGTGCCACATCATCCTAGTCAATCATGATCCTTTATGAAATCAGATCTAAATCTAATTGGTGGGATGACATCATTTGATCCAATCCGATGAGAGACCCTCAAAAATCTCCTTAGGTGGTGCCAAGACTGGGTCAAACAAGTCTTCTTGGCACCACAGCATTTAAACCCCTAAAGCAACCTGGAGTCATATCAGTATGGGACTCCATCTTTTATCCTCATGGGGCACATGCCTCCCTAGGCGTGCACTCCCTTCCTATCTGCATTTTAGTAGGGGACAAGTCCCCACGTACTCTCTTATGGGTGCATGACACATGGGCAGATGTCTAAGTGTCCAGGGTCAACATTTGATCAATGTCTGAAAATAAGATTTAGTAGATGACAAAAAATGGCAGGTGTTGTCTCAAATTTATCTCATAAATTAAGACACCCCTTTTCTGACTTGGACAAGCTCTAGTCAAATCAAGTAAAGGTTGCTAAGTGAGCCCAAACACATTTGGCTCAGTCGAGATAAGCTTTAATGATTGTTAAAGGAGAACATTAGGCTCAATCATGTGCTAGCACAATTTCCTTAAACCTAATTGAATCTTATTCAAATCAATTAAACTGGGTTAATCCAATTGATGATATTCAGATCCAAACCCTTATTTGTATGACCCAAATAGGTTTAGTTCCATATGGTAATGGGATATGTTACGATCTCTATCATCAACATGATCAAAACATCTTCCAATAGATTAGAACTCTTCTGATTCAAACAACTAGTATGGTCGATCATCCAAATCATTCTAATTGCTCCCAAAATTCCTAAGTGACACCTAGCAGCATATGGTGGCAACCCATCAGAACCAAAAGCGAGCCTCATGGTGCAGTTACCTATGTTATTATTTTCCTCTATCTTGAGCTCCGATTGGATTAGCGTTAAGGTGATCTCGTCAAACCCTAATTTTTGTTATACGAATTAATCATTTGATTTAGGTCCAATGTGAAAATTCTAATAGAAACTCTTTCTATTATTTCACTCTGCCATGGCCATGGGCTTATGGACTTGATTATCATGATCATCATAGGGCTGCTCCTTATCTACCAAGGTAGATAGATCTCTTATTGGTGCAATCTAATTCCTACAATGAACATGCTATAGCCAACATACACCTCATGATTTTGAATGGCTAGGAGACCAAGTTATGGTGTAGTCAAACTATAAAACCCTTAAGATAAACTATCGATGCACCTCAGGTCAAAGAACAAGACATGCCACTGTAGCTTCGAGTCAGTCATCGACGAGAAGGTAGACTTCCTCATGACTGCTCGAGGTGGTCACGCTAAGTGCCCTCATTCTCCATTCTAATAGAAACTCTTTCTATTATTTCACTCTGCCATGGCCATGGGCTTATGGACTTGATTATCATGATCATCATAGGGCTGCTCCTTATCTACCAAGGTAGATAGATCTCTTATTGGTGCAATCTAATTCCTACAATGAACATGCTATAGCCAACATACACCTCATGATTTTGAATGGCTAGGAGACCAAGTTATGGTGTAGTCAAACTATAAAACCCTTAAGATAAACTATCGATGCACCTCAGGTCAAAGAACAAGACATGCCACTGTAGCTTCGAGTCAGTCATCGACGAGAAGGTAGACTTCCTCATGACTGCTCGAGGTGGTCACGCTAAGTGCCCTCATTCTCCAACAAGTATCTATACTCTTGCTCCGGTGTCTCTACACCTTAGATTCAAGACTCATCTATCCAAAAGAAGTGATCGCACACCAACCTTCTATATCAATCATAATCCTCATGATGATCCTACGGTCGGGAGCATTTTATGAGTTAATAATGAAAATTTATGTTTTAAATTTTCAACTCTTAAAAATATGAACCATCATTACCATTAACTCAAGGAATGTATCACAGACACTTTCAAATACATATTATGATAGAAAATAATTTATTTTATTATTTATATTGAAAATTATAATGTTGTCCTTTGAAGTGTATTACAAGTGTCAGCCAATCTGGCTTTTAGGGCATGCATATCCAACAAACTCCCACTTGACCTAAAGTCAATTGGCTACTAATCTAAGTTCCATCTTCTCATGGTGGGCTTCGATCTTCTGCTGGCCCAACAGCTTTATAAATCGGTCTGTCGCATTATCTACCGAGTGACTCTCTTGACCTCGATGTAACCATTCTTAAGATAATCATGGATGTGGTGATATTGCCACTCGATGTGCTTGAATTTTTGATGAGTCCTCAGCTCCTTAGCATGGGCTATGGTGCTATTATTGTCGTAGTATAGAGGAATGGCATCTGGTGGCATTACTCTGATCTCTGCGGTGAACTTCTTATACTAGAATGACTCTTTCATAGATTCTGACATAGCGATGTACTCTACTTTCATGGTGGAATCTACTATCTCTATTAGCTTGAAACTCAACTGACAGCACCACCATTACACACAAACAGACTCCAAGATATTGACTTTCGATCATCTATATCGGACATAAAATCTAAGTCTGTATTCTCCTAGACTTGGAGTTCTCCATTACCAAAAACCAACAACATATCCTTAGTTCTTCTTAAGTATTTAAGGATACATTTCATAGAAGTCTAGTGTTCTCCATCTGGATTAGATCGATATCAGCTCGTGACACTCACAACATGGGCTATTTCAGGTCATGTACATAACATGGCATGCATGAGGCTTCCTATTACTGAAGCATAAGGAATCTTGCTCATGCGTTCAATCTCCTCAGGTGTATTGGGACACATTTTCTTGGAGACATGAATGCCATGTCTGAATGGTACCAATCCCTTCTTGGAGTTTTCCATGCTAAACCTCTTTAGCACTTCCTCTATGTGCATCTTCTGTGAAAGACCTAGCATTCTATTCAGTTTATCTCTATAGACCTTAATTCCTTGAATGAAGGATGTATCTCCTAGGTCTTTCATGGAGAATTCTTTAGATAACCACATTTTAACTATAGTCAACATAGAAATATCATTCCCAATAAGAAGGATATCATCCACATACAGTACGAGGAAGATAATAGCGCTCTCACTGACCTTTTTGAAAATATATGGTTCCTCCTCATTCTCGACGAAATCAAATAATTTGATCACATCATTAAAACAAATATTCTAGCTCCGAGATGCTTGCTTAAGTCTATATATGGACCTTTGCAGCTTGCATATTTTGTGATCAGCATCACTGGATGTAAAACCTAGCAGCTGTTCCATATAGATATCTTCTCAAGGTATCCATTTAAGAATGTCATTTTCACATCCATTTGCCATATTTCGTATTTGAAATAGGCTACAACAGCAAGCAATGTATGGATGAATTTTAGCATGGCTACTGGCGAAAAGATATCCTGATTGTCAATTCCATCATGCTGACTATATCCTTTTGCCACTAATCTAGCTTTGAATGTCTCCACATTTTCATCTGCATCAATCTTTTTCTTGCAGATCCATTTACACCCAATAGGTACTATACATTTAGATGGATCTACCAAGGTCTAGACTTGGTTTGAGTGCATCGAGTCAATTTCTAACTTCATTACCTCTAACCATTTCTTGGAGTCAATATTCGATATTGCCTCGTCATAGGTTTTGGGATCATCACCATGAACCCCATTATCTACTAGGAACATTTTCTCTACTTCCTCTGAAATAATACCTAAGTACCTCTCAGGAGTACGGAAACCCTTTCTAATTTACGAGGTGGAGTAGGTAGTGATTGTATTGGCTCAACCTAATTTGGTTCCATAGGATCCTTAGCTCGTTGTTCTTGTGAGATTTTATCCTCGAGCTTGATCTGCTTTCCAATGCCACAATCTTGAATAAACTATTTTTCAAGAAAGATGGCATGCCGACATACAATCACATTGTGATCTTTCAGAATGTAGAAATAATATCCTAATGACTCTTTAGGATATCTTATAAATCAAGCACTAAAGGATCTATAGTCTAACTTATCCGCTTGTTATCTTTTGACATGAGCCGGACAACTCCAAATTCTGAGATGACTCAGACTTGGTTTCTTATCATGCCATATCTCATACGATGTGGTAGGAACGATTTTAGAGGAAACCCTATTCAGTAAATATATAACAGTTAACAGACTATGACACTAAAGAAAATAAAAAAGATTTGTGAAGCTCATCATGGATTAGACCATATCTAATAGAGTCTGGTTCCTTCATTTTGAAACCCCATTGAGTTGAGGTGTTCTAGGTGCAGTCCATTGAGAGACTATGGCGTATTGCTTGAGGTAGTCCAAGAATTTCTAACTAAGGTATTCACCTCCTTGATCTGATCGAAGAATCTTAATGGATTTTTCAGTTTGCTTTTCCACTTCATATTTTAATTCCTTAAACTTTTCAAAGGCTTCAGATTTGTATCTCATAATATATACATATCTATACCAAGATAAATCATTAGTAAAGGTTATAAAGTAGACAAAGTTGCCTCTAGCTGGCACATCAAATGGGCCACACAAATCAGTATGTACTAGGGCAAGTAGATCCATGGCCCTTTCCCCATGTTCCAGATAAGGGAGCTTAGTCATTTTTTCATGAAGACATGATTCACAAATTGGATATGACTCGGATGTGAATGGACTCAATAGTCTGATTTTCTCTAATTTGTTAATCCTATCTTCTACTATATGACCTAGCCTCAGGTGCCATAGATACCTATCATTTGGACTGTCCCTGGATCATTCTGATCTTATGGCATTCACATTTTGCTCGATATTAAAGATAGATACATTAATATGTAACTAGTAGAGACCGTTAATAAGGAAACCACTTGTAATTTTATTTCATTCATAAAGAATATTACAATGGTCCCTAAGAAAATTAATTATATAGCCTTCTTATGCTAAATATGAAATAGAAATCAAATTTCTGCTTGCAGTGGGTACATAATAACAATTCTTAAGTGCTAAATCTAAGCTAAATGGTAGTCAAAGAGGGTAGGTTTCCACGGCCACAACAGCAATCCTTGCTCCATTTTCGACACGTAGGATCATCTCACCATCCCTCAGCCTCCTGCTATCCTTAAGACCCTACATGAAAATGCACAAATGAGCACTGAAACTAGAGTCAAGCATCCAACTAGATGCAGAAGAAATCGTAAGGTTAGATCCAATAACGAGCATACCTCCAGAAGGACCTGACTCCTTCTTATTCTTCAGGGTGGCTTGGTATGTAGGGCAGTTCCGCTTTCAGTGGCTGTCAGTATTAAAATGAAAATACTTTCCTTTGTCAACGGCCTTCTTCTTTAGCTCTATCTTTTTTTCTTTCCACCTTCCACCTTCTGCCTTTTCACAAACTTCTTCCTCTTTCCAAAAGACTTTCTCTTGGAAGAAGTCCATTCCATAGCAAGTACTGAGCCTTTAAAATCTTTCATAAAAAGCTCATCAGTAACCAGCATATTCATAAGCTCGGCCAGAGTATTCTAAAGTTTATGCATATGATAGTTCATGATGAATTATCCATAAGCATCAATCAAGGATTGCAGAATTATATCATTCTGTAGATCCTTGTCTAACTTCACTTTGAGCTTCTCAAGCTCTTCTAAGTCCTTGATCATCATTAGACAATGATCTTGGACTAACTGCCCATCATACATTTTAGCCTTAAACAATCATTTAGTGACATGATATTTGGCTGCATGACTCTGTTCACCAAAAAACTCTTGCTGGTGAGCCAACATTTGGTGGACAGTTTTGATATCTTCATGTTAGCGCTGAAGCTCATCAGACATCGAGCCCAACATGTAGTATCTGACCTTATCATCTTCATCTATCCACTTGTCAAGAGATGCTATCTGTTCAGCAGATGGATGAGTTGGTAAGGTGGGGGGATCTTGGCCCAAAACATGAGTCAACTTCTTGGAACCCAAAATAATTTTAAAGTTTTGAAGCCAATCCTTATAACTGGGTTTGGTTAGTTTATGGGTGTCCAGGATATGGGCTATTGGGTTGGATGCAGACATTTTTCTTTTTCCTATAGAGAGTCAAAGTTTCTAGTTAGATTTTGTAATTAAGACTTGATCAATTTATTTAGAACTTTGATTTTTAAGCAAATTAGCTCCCACTATTTTTTTGGATCCCCACACTCCCTCTATAGAGATGCAAAAATCTCCATGGTTACTGATTTCTAATGGATCGTGCATTCCCACCAACTGACTCATCACCTCACCTAACATTTATTGGTGATGGGTTAGCCAACGAGTGAACAACTCTTGTCCAATGATTCTCTAATCATGGTGCACTCAGGCTTGATCTATAATTCATTAATCTCACCGTGCCCGGATTATTGATCCACTTCTTAGTAAGTTAGACCCACCATTTGCACAGATTGAATTTCTAATTGGATCTCTCACTGTATTCAAAATATTGAGCCTAATCAACCAATCTAATTGGGTTAATTTAAGTACTCTTAATCCTACCTAACCAACTCTTGATTCGATTTGATCAACCGCTAGACCTAATTGAGCTATCCAAGCTCGAACATAATTTTATGAATATATTTTAGATCTAAAAATTCTTAATTTTAGATCTATTATGTTTCATAATCTTAATTCAAAATTTAGTTTAGGATTCATAAACAAAACATGTATATAAAATCCAAGGGTTTCAAGATCTAGGGTTTTGCAGAAAATAAGTTTTTGATTTATGATTAAGGACGAACATGCTGCACTCCTACACACCATAAGAACATCCCATCAAATGGAAGGAGTGGGTCTTTAAAACCCACTTCATTCTTATGATCGGACAGCCAAGGAGAACGGCTTAATCAAAAATATGATAAATCTATAAAACTAGTTAGATCTACATCATATATCACATATATAAAAATTGATCTAACTAAAAACATGCTTTGCATATATCTCATGTATCATATCATGCATATTTTTAGATCTAAATTATCTCATAAATATCTAAAAAAATATTTAAATTTGATTATATCAAATTTAAATTTATTCTAGATAATTTTGTAGAACTATTCTACAACTAGTCTAAACATGCATCTATCATATCTTATACGAACAATTTAAAAAAATTTACTTTTTATTTTTTAGATCTAATTATAATATTTATAATATTAAAAATAATAAATAAATTTAAAAATTATAATTAATTAAATTAAAATTATGATCATGCTAGACTACACATAGAATAATTCTATTCCTAGTATAGTCATGCATCGCATACATCTTAGATCTAGATTGTTTAATTATTAATTTTTTAATTTTAGATCTAATCATATCTAATGTGTCATCTAAAATTATCTAATTATTAGATTAAAAATAAATTAAAATTAAATCTAATAAATTATGAAACTTGGCTCAGATACCAGTTGAAGGAAAAAATCTATTTTTCGGATCAGGTTCGTTCAGATCTGATTGGATTAGAAGGGATATTTCAAATTTTTTTTCTCTAAGATCCTAATCAAATTTGAAACTTCTCAGATTTGATCTTATTAATCTAATAATAAAAATAAAAATAAAAACTAAATCTAATTTAATTATACCTTTATTTTGGATAATCCAATTATCCTATGATGATTTCGATGTTTGCCTGAGGTTCTAGATGTAGCCACGTAATCGTCTGGCCTCTACCAATATCCACTTGAGTAGGATCTAAAGATCTTCTTCTTTTCAATCAATCCTCCAAAAATTAGATTTAGGTTTGATCTTGAAGGTCTTCAAAACTGCTTTTGAAGAACAACCATTGTCTCTTGCAGTAGTGCTGCCTTCTAACTTTTCTGGCCCCTTTCACTTGCTTGGAACGCACCTTGTTCATGCCCAAAAGTCCATGGGCATGGAGAGGAGAGAGAGGACCAAAGGGTGGCATGGAGAAGGAGGGAGAGGGGCTATGTGGCATGGGCTAAGGGATGAATCCTTAAATTCTAGGCATCGATAGGATTTATATAAACCCTACTGCGCCATGCAGTACGACATCATCCTAGCCAATCACGGCCCTTTGTGCAATCAGATCTAAATCTGATTAGTAGGATGACATCATCTGATCTAATCAGATGAGAGACCCTCAAAAACTTCCTTAGGTTGTGCCAAGACTGGGTCAAACAAGTCTTCTTGGTGCCCTAGCATTTAAACCCTTGAAGCAACCTAGAGTCCCATTTGTATGGGACTCCATCTTTTATCCTCATGGGGTGCACGCCTCTCTAGGCATGTGCCTCCTTTCTATCTACTTTTTAGTAGGAGGATATGTCCCCAGGTACTCTCCTATGGGTGCATGACACATGGGCAGATGTCTAAGTGTCTAGGGTCAACATTTGACCAATGTTTGAAAACAAGATTTAGCAGGTAATGGAAAATGGTAGATATTATCTCAAATTTATCTCATAAATTAAGACAATCCTTTTCTAACCTAGACAAGCTTCAGTCAGACCAAAAAAAGATTTTTGAGTGAGCCTAGACACATTTGGCTTAGTCGAGACAAGCTTTAATGATTGTTAAAGGAGAACATTAGGCTCAATCGTGTGCTAGCACGATTTTCTTGAACCTAATTGAATCTTGTTCAAATTAATTGAACTGGGTTAATCTAATTGATGATATCCAGATCCAAATTCTTATTTGTGGGACCCAATTAGGTTCAGTTCCATATGGTAATGGGATACGTCGCAATCTTTATCATCGACATTATCGAAATACCTTTCGATGGATTAAAACTCTTCCGATTCAAACAACTAGTATGATAGATCATCCAAATCATTCTAATTGCTCCCAAAATCCACCAGTGACACCTAGCAGCATATTATGGCAACCCATCAGAATTGAAAGCAAACCTCTTGGTGTAGTTATCTGTGTGATTAAGTTTCTCTATCTTGAGCCCCAACCAGATTAGGATTAAGGTGATCTCATCAAATCCTAATTTCCATCATATGAATTAATCATTCAATTTAAAGTCCATTGTGAAAATTCTAATAGTAACTCTTTCTATTATTTCACTCTGCCATGGCCATTGGCTTATGAACTTGATTCTCATGATCATCATAGGGCTGCTCCTCATCTACCAAGGTAGATAGATCCTCTATTGGTACAATCCAATTCCTACAATGAACATGCTATAGCCAACATACACCTCAGGATTTCGAATGGCTAGGAGATCGAGTTATGGTGTAGTCAAACTATAACACCCTCAAGATGAGCTGTCGATGCACCTCAGATCAAAGAACCACCAAATTTCATGATTTGTGGTAGAGTTTTGACTAGATTTTTATAAAGTTTGATTTAGATCAAAGTCTTAAGGGAAGAGTTCTAGGCACAATGAAATCTTCCTTATCTACTCATGTTGCCCACTTTTTAATTCAATTTTGCTGACAAAATAAGATAGGATCTGGTGTCTTTTCATGAAGAATAATCCCTAGAGTTGCTTTAATCATGTATTAAGTAATTTGGTCAAAGAAGAACTCTAGATGGCATTGGGTTTGAGAAACCTTTCTCACGCCATTGTGAAGCATCGCACAAAATATATTTTCCATGCCTAAAGGAGCCATCTCTCTGATATCCCATGCCCTTTTTGTCCTCTCTCTCTCTCTCTTCTACAAGCTTAAAAGTTAGACTTAAATCTGAGTTGAAGGTCCCAAAATTTTTGGCACAAGATTTAGGATCTACGTGACGATGTTCGTAAGACAGACAAGCAGCATTCCCAAATTATTTTGAAGGATCTTCAGATCAGATTCAAATATAATCTTTAGAAGAAAGATTCATGAGGAGAAGATGTCTAGATCCTACCCAAGTGAATACCGGTAGAGGCTAGGCTCGTGCGTGGCTCCTTCCAGAACCTCAGGATAGATCAAGATCATCGCAGAATAATTTGATTACCCAAAGCAAAGGTATGAAATTAAATTAGATTTAATTTTATTTTTTATTTTTAATATCAAATTTTTAGAATCAGATTCAAGATGTCTCAAATTTAATTAGGATTATAAAAAAAAAAATTTAAAATATTTCTTCAGATCTAATCAGATCTGAATGATCCTGTGCAAGAAAAACAACGTTTATCCTTCAACTGGTATCAAAGCTGTGTTAGTAGTTCATCAGATCTATTTTAGATATAACTTAATTTTTATTTATGATCAGATATTAAAGATTTCAAATATCACATTATATATGACTAGATCTAAAATCAAAAAATTAAAAATTAAATTATTTAGATCTAATATGTATGAGATGAATGACTAGACTAGGTATAGAATAGTTCTATGTATAGTCTAGTATGATCATATATTTAATTTAATTAAATAAAATTTTAGATCTATTTAATTTTTATTTTTTAATATTATAATTATTATAATTAGATCTAAAAATAAAAAATAAAATTTTTAATTTTTGATTTATTCATATGAAATATGAAAAATGCATTCTTAGACTAGTTATAGAATAGTTCTATAAATTATCTAGAATAGTTTTGTTTGATATGATCAAATTTAAATTTTATTTTTAGATATCATATGTGATATATTAGATTTAAATGCATGCCTGTTTAATTTAGTTATGATACATAAGATGTATGCAAAATATGTATAAGTTTGATCATTAATTGTATATGTGATATATGATTTGGATCTAACTAATTTTATAGTAGAAATTATATTTTTGATTAAGACGTTCTTCTTGGCCGTCCGATCATAAGAATAAAGTAGAATTTAAAGGCCCTCTCCTTCCATTCGATGGGATGTTCTTATGATGTGTAGGGATGCTGTGCATTCATTCTTAATCAAAAATTAAAATTTATTTTTCTGTAAAATTTTAGATCTTGAAATTTTAGGATTTTATTACATGTTTTATTCATGAATCCAAAACTTAATTAAGAATTAAGATTATAAAATTAATTAGATCTAAAAATTATGAATTTATAAATCTAAGATATATTCATAAAATTGGATAGGAGCTTGAATAGCTCAATTTGGTCTAGCGGTTAATCAAACCGAATCAAAAGTTGGTTAGGTGGGATCAAAGAAAGCTTAGATTTGACTAGCCTAATAGGATTAAGTCTGGGTCAAGATCGAATCACATTAAGATATGACTCGATCAAGTCAAGACCTAATTTAGCTCTACGATTCGAGCCTGGATTGTAGGCTAACATAATTAGTTCTGATTCAATAATTTGGTATCTAAGGTAAGTCTGGTAGATATGATCGACTGATTTTTAATTGAAAGCTACTCGATCTGAATGTATTCTCGTCAAGTTAATGGTATATCCCTTCCACTGGTCTCACTTACCTGGCCATTTGTATCGATCCAATTTTGATTCAAGATGGCTAACAATTCGAACCAACCCATGCCACTTGGTTAGTCATAATTGTTATGACTAAGTCAAGTCAAGTTTAAAGAGACCTAAATTAAGTCTAAGGTCTAAGAAAATATTAAGTCTAAGGTCTTCCACTATTGTAGATGTGCGAGCCCTTTTCGGGGTTGATTGTTCTCAACTGGATATAGTGGTTCAGATGCACTGGAAAGAAGCAACCATGTCTATTTGACATTGGATGCTACAAGATGAAGGATGGGTTGGGCTCAATATTTCGAATACAGTAAGGGACCCAATCAAGAATCCAATTCGTACAAATGGTGGGTCTGACTTAACTAAGAAGTTGATCAATATTCCTGACATGATAAGATTCATGAATTAGAGACCAAATTTGGGTGCACCATGATTTGAGAATCATTGGACAAGAGTTGTTCATTCATTGGTTGACCCATCATCAATAACTATTAGGTGAGGTGGTAAGCTAGTTGGTGGGACCACACCATCCACATCCACTAGAAATCAATAATCATGGAGATTTTTGCAAATCTACCAAGGGAGTGTAGGGATCTGAGTAAATAGTGGGAGCCTAATTTATTTAAAAATAAAATTTTTAAATAAATTGATTAAGTCTAATTATAATATCTAACTAAAAACTTTGACTCTCTATAGAAAAATATCTGCATCCAATCCACTAGCTCGTATCATGGACACCCATAGACTGACCTGATCCAACTACAAGGATTGACTCTAGAACTTCAAAATATTTTTGGGTTTTGAGTAGTTGACTTATGTGTTGGAACAAGATCCTTCCATCTTACCAGTCCGTCCATCCGATGAGTCAAAGAGCATCTCTTAAGAAGTCGATGGATGAAGATAATAAAGCTAGGTATTACATATTGGGCTCGATGTCTGATGAGCTCCAGTGCCAATATGAAGACATTAAGACTAGCCATCAAATGTTGGCTTACCTGTAAGAGTTATTTGGTGAACAGAGTCATGCAACCAAATATCAAGTCACTAAGAGACTATTTAAGGCTTAAATGCGTGATGGACAGTCAGTCCAAGATCATTATCTGATGATGATCAATGACTTAGAAGAGTTTGAGAAGCTCGGTGTGAAGTTAGATCAGGATCTGTAGATTAATATAATTCTATAGTCCATGACTGATGCGTATATATAGTTCATCATGAATTACCATATGCATAAACTTTAGAATACCTTGGCTGAGCTCATGAATATGCTGGTTACTACTAAACTTTTCATGAAAGATTCTAAAGGCTTAGTATTTGCTGTGGAGCAAACTTCTTCCAAGAGAAAGTCTTTTGGAAAGAAGAAGAAGTCTATGAAGGAATAGAAGGTGCATGGTGGGAAGAAGAAGAAGGCAAAGCCGAAGAAGAAGGTTGCTGATAAAGAAAAATATTTTTATTACAATACAGACAGTCAGTGAAAGCACAACTACCCTTTGTATCTGATCAGCCTGAAGAATAAGAAGGAGGCAGGTCCTTCTAGAGGTATGCTCGTTATAGAATCTAACCTTATGGTTTCTTCTCCATCTAGTTGGATGCTTGACTCTTGTTCTAGTGTTCACTTGTGTACTTCTATGTAGGGTCTTAAGGATAGCAGGAGACTGAGGGATGGTGAGATGATCCCATGCATCAAAAATGGAGCAAGAGTTGCTATTGTGATCGTGGAAACCTACCCTCTATGATTATCATCTAGATTAGATTTAGTTTTTAGAGACTGTTTTTACGTGCTTGCAACAATCAAGAATTTAATTTCTTTTTCATGTTTACCACAGGAAGGCTATGTAATTAGTTTTTTTAAGGACCATTATAATATTATTTATGAAAGAAATAAAATTACAAGTGATTTTCTTATAAATGGTCTCTATCAGTTACATATTGATGTTTCTATTTTCAATATCGAGCAAAACATGAATGCCATAGGATCAAAATGATCTAGCGATAGTCTAAACAATAGGTATCTTTGGCATCTTAGGCTAGGTCATATACCAGAAGACAGGATTAACAAATTAGAGAAATTTGGGCTATTGAGTCTATTGACTTTTGGTTCATATCCAATTTGTGAATCATACCTTCATGGAAAAATGTCCAAACTTTTTTTTGTAGGACATGAAAAAAGGGCCACAGACCTACTTATCCTAGTACATACTGATGTATGCAGCCCATTTGATAAGCCAACCAGGGACAATTACATCTACTTCATCATCTTTACTCATGATTTATCTTAGTATGGGTATGTGTCTTTGATGTGACACAAGTCTGAAGCTTTTGAAAAGTTCAAGAAAATTAGACTTGAAGTAGAAAAATAAATAGGAAAACCAATTAAGGTTCTTCGATCTGATCAAGGAGGCAAATATCTTACTTGAAAATTCCTAGACTATCTTAAGAACAATGGCATAGTCTCTTAATGGACTCCACCTGGAATGCGTCAACTTAATGGGATTTTAGAATAGAGAAATCAAACCCTATTAGATATGGTCCGATCCATGATGAGCTTCACGGACCTCCCTGAGTTTCTTTGGGGACATAGTCTGATGACTGCTATATATTTACTAAATAAGATTTCCTCTAAGACCATTCCTACCACATCGTATGAGATATGGCATCGTAAGAAATCAAGTTTGAGTTATCTTAGTGTTAGATATATGTACCCTAGAAGCCAGAATTGGCTGACACTTGTAATACACTTCTAGGGGCAAAATTGTAATTTTGACTAAAAGCAATAAATGGGTTATTTTCTATCACATATGTGTATTTAGTGTCTGTGATACATCCTTTGAGTTAATGGCAATGATAATTCATATTTTCAAGAGTTGAAAATTTAAGACATGAATAATCATTATTAACTCATAAATTGCTCCCGACCATAGGATCATCACGAGGATGGTGATTGATCTAGAAGGTTGGTGTACAATCGCTTCTCTTTAGTAGATGAGTCTTAAGTCTACGGTGTGGAGACACCAGAGCGAGAGTACAGGTACTTGTTAGAGAACGAGGGCACTGAGCGTGATCACCTTGAGTAGTCATTTGGGAGTCTACCTTCTCGTCGATGACTGACTCGATGCTGCAGTAGTGTGTCTGGTTCTTTGACCTGAGATGCATCGGCAGTTCACCTTGAGGGTGTTATAGTTTGACTACACCATTACTCGGTCTCCTAGCCATATGGAACCCTGAGGTGTATGTTGGCTATGACATGTTCATTGTAGGAACTGGATGACATCAAGATGGAATCTATCAACCTCGGTGGTAGAGGAGCAGCCCTATGATGATCATGAGAATCAAGTCCAGAAATTCATGGCCATGGTAGAGTGAAATAATAGAAAGAGTTTCTATTTAGATTTTCACATTGGACTTGAATCGAATGATTACATCATATGACAGAGACTAGGGTTTGATGAGTTTACCTTAACCCTAATCTGATCGGGGCTCAAGATAGAAGGACTGAATCACACAGGTAGCTGCACCAAGAGGTTCACATTCAGCTCTGATGGGTTGCCACCATATACTGCTAGGTATCACTGGTGGATTTTGGGAGCAATTAGAATGATTTAGATGATCAATCATTCTAGCTGTTCGAATCAGAAGAGTTTTGATCCATCAAAAGGAGTTTCGATGATGTCAATGATAGAGATCATGACATATCCCATTACCATACAGAACTGAACCTAACTGGGTCACACAAATAAGGGTTTGAATCTGATGATCATCAATTAAACTAATCTGGTTCAATTGATCTGAATGAGATTCAATTAGGTTCAAGAAAATCGTGCTAGCACTCGATTGAACCTAACGTTCTTCTTTTGTTATCATAAATAAGTTGTCCTGTCTGAGCCAAAGGAGTTTGTGCTCAATCAGAGGCCTTCATATGGTCTGACTGGAGGTTGTCCAAGTCAGAAAAGGTTGTCTTATTTGTAAGATATTACCTACCATTTTTGGTCACCTGCCATTTCTTGTTCTTTGACTTTGGTCAAAAGTCTACCTTTGACTGGTCAAACATTGACCATTGACCCTTTGACTTTTGACGACATGTCATGCACCTATTCGAGAGCTGGTGGGGGCCTGTCCCCCTACCAAAACCTGGCAGGGAGGAGGGCGCACGCCAAGGGTGGCGTGAGCCCAAGTTTGAAGGAGTCTTGGAGTCCTTGCTGGACAAGGACTCCACCTCTCTTTTGGATTCCAATTAGAGTTCTCCCTAAAACCAACTTTGACTGGTATTAGGCACCCTCTAAGTAGGAATCCAGGGGACTCTACTCCCACCAATCAGATTTAGATCTGATTTCACAAAGGGTTGTGATTGGTTGGGAATAAGAGAAACTGGATCACAGTTAGTCTATAAATAAGACCCTGTGCCCAACTCAAAAAAAAGAAGTAATTGAATTAAGATCAAAGTTCCCCATGCCCCAAGGCTGCCTCTCCCCTCTTCCTCCATGCCAAACCATCTTCTCCCCTTGCTCTCCATATCCAAAAGGAGTTTTGGACCTTGGTTGGTGCGATCCAGATCAAAGAAAGGCGATCAAAAGCAAGAAGGCTGCACTGCTGCAAAAGACGACTACAGATCTTCAAAAGGAGTTTTGAAGATCCTCCAGATTAGATCCAGATCTAATTTTTGGAGGTGTGATAGAGAAGAAGAGGATCTCCAGATTCAACCCAAGTGGATACCGGTAGAGGCCAGGCGCTTGCGTGGCTAGATCCAGAACCTTCCGCTGCAAATAGGATCATCAACAGGATAATAGGATTACCCAAATCAGGTAAATTAAATTTGATTTAATTTATTTTTATTTTATTTTTATTATTAAAATAATAAAATTAGATCTGAAACATCCCAGATCTGATTGGGATTGAGAGAAAAATTTTGAAATATATCTCTCGATCTGATCAGATTTGAACGAACCTGGTTCGGGAAATTAGAATTTCCCTTCACTTAGAATTTGAGATTGTCCGACCCATATCAAGAGACAACAGACGGACAAATTAGAGTCTCGGTCCTTTAGAGCTTGGTTTATTGGATATCTTGCAGAGTCATTAGGATATTATTTTTATCTTCAGAAAGATCATAATATGATTGTGAGTCAACATGCCATCTTCCTTGAAAAATAGTTTATCCAAGATGGTGGCATCGGAAGATAGATTAGACTCGAGGAGAAAGACTTTGATGAGAAATGAGCTAAGAAACCTATGGAATCCGATCAGATTGAGCCAACCCAGACACTACCTCCTCGACCTCATAGATCAAGTAGAATTTTTCATCCTCCAAAAAGGTACTTAGGTACTATATCAGAAGATGTAGAGAAAATATTCCTAATAGGAAATAAGGTTCATAGTGATGATCCCAAAACTTATGATGAGACAATATCAGATATCGACTCTGAGAAATGGTTAGAGGTAATGAGGTTAGAGATTGACTCAATGCATTCAAACCAAGTCTGGACCATGGTAGATCCACTTGAAGGTATAGTACCTATTGGGTGTAAATGGATCTTCAAGAGAAAGATAGGTGCCGATAGGAATATAAAGACATTCAAAGCAAGGCTCATAACAAAAGGGTATAGTAAGTGTGAGGGCATTGACTATCAAGATATTTTTTCATCAATAGCCATGCTCAAATTCATCCACACAATGCTTGCTGTTGAAGTCTATTTTGATTATGAAATATGGCAGATGGATATGAAAATGACATTCTTAAATGGATATCTTAAGGAAGATATCTATATGGAATAGCCGCTAGGATTTACATCCAGTGATAATGATCATAAAGTATGCAAGCTCTAAAGGTCCATATATGGACTTAAGTAAGCATCTCAAAGAAGGAATGCTCATTTCAATTATGTAATCAAATTGTTTGGATTCATCAGGAACGAGGAAGAGTCCTGTGTGTTCAAAAAGATCAGTGGGAGCACTGTTATCTTTCTCGTACTGTACGTGGATGATGTCCTTCTTATTGGAAATAATATTCTCATGTTGACTACAATCAAAATATGATTGTCTAAGGAGTTCTCTATGAAAGATCTAGAAGAGACATCGTTAATTCTAGGAATTAAGGTCTATAGGGATAGACCGAATAGGATGCTGGGTCTCTCATAGAAAATATATATAGAGGAGGTGTTGAAGAGGTTTAGCATGGAAAACTCTAAGAGGAGTTTATTACCCTTCAGACATGGCATTTATCTCTCCAAGAAGATGTGCCCTAGCACACCTGAGGAGATTGAACGCATGAGCATGATCCCTTATGCTTCAGCAATAGGGAGCCTCATGGAAGCCATACTATGTACATGACCTGATATTGCCCATGCTATGAGTATCATGAGTAGGTATCAGTCAAATCCAAATAAAGTGCACTGGACTTTTGTGAAATTGTATCCTTAAGTACTTAAGAAGGATTAAGAATATGTTTCTACGTTTTGATAATGGAGAACTCTAGATCCAGGGGTATACAGACTCAGATTTTATGTCCGATACACATGATCAAAAGTCAACATTTAGAAGTTTGTTTATTTATAATGGTGGAGCTATCAGTTGGAAGAGTTTCATACAGATGGTGATAGGAGATTCCACCATGGAAGTAGAATACATCACTGCATCGGAGGCTGCGAGGAGGCATTCTGGTACAAGAAGTTTACTATAGTGCTCGAAGTGATGCCATCAGATGCCGTCCCTCTATTCTGCGACAATAATAGTGCCATAGCCTTTGCTAAGGAGCCAAGGTCTCACTAGAAATCCAAGCACATCGAGTGACGATACCACCTCATTCGCAATTACCTCAAGAAGGGATATGTCAAGATCAAGAGAGTCAACACGGTGGATAATGTGGCTGACCAATTGACAAAGCCATTAAGCCAATAGAAGATCGAAGCCTATCTTGAGAAGATGGCACTTAGATTTGAAGCTAATTAACTTTAGGTCAAGTGGGAGTTTGTTAGATGTGTGCTCTGGAAGCCAGATAGGCTAAATACTTGTAATACACTTCTAAGGATAATTTTATAAATTTAATTATAAATTAATAAAAGAATTATTTTCTATCATATTGTGTATTTAAAGTGTCTGTGATACATCCTTTGAGTTAATGGTAATGATAATTCATATTTTCAAGAGTTAAAAATTTAAAATATGAATTTTCATAATTAACTCATAAACATCTTTCGATCGTAGGATTATCTTGAGGATGGTGATCAATCTGAAAGATTGGTGTTCGATCACTTTCTTAGGATAGATGTATCTTAAATCTATGGTATGGAGACACAGGAGTGAGAGTACACATACTCGTTAGAGAATAAGGGCACTGAGCGTGACCACCTCAAGGAGTCATAAGAAAGTCTATCTTCTCGTCGATGATTGGCTCGATGCTGCAGCGATGTGTCTGATTCTTTGACCTTAGGTGCATTGATAGTTCACCTTAAGGGTGTTATAATTTGACTACACCATAACTTGATCTCCTAGCCATTTGAAATCCTAAGGTGTATGTTGGCTACAGCATATTCATTGTAGAAATTGGATTTCACTAATAGAAGATCAATCTACCTCGATAGATGAGGAGTAGCACTATGATAATCATGAGATTGAGTCTTTAAGTCCATGGCAATGGCAGAATGAAGATAATAGAAAGAGTTTTTATTAGGATTTCATATTGGACTCGAATCGAATGATTAATTCATATGATGGATGTTGGGTTTGACGAGTTCACCTTAACCCTAATCTAGTTAGGGCTTAAGATAGAAGAACCCAATCACATAGGTAACTACACTAAGAGATTCATTTTCAATTTTGATGGGTTATCAACATATATTTTTAGGTGTCACTAGTGGATTTTGGAAGCAATTAGAATAATTTTGATGATTGATCATTCTAATTGTATGAATCAGAAAAATTCTGGTCCATCAAAAGGTATTTCGATGATGTCGATGATAGAGATCATGACATGTCTTGTTATCATATGGAACTAAACCTAACTGGATCATACAAACAAAGTTTTGGATGTATATGTCATCAATTGATCTAACCCAGTTTGATTGATTTGGATTAGATCCAATCAGGTTCAAGGTAATCGTGCTAGCACACGATTAAGCCTGACTTTCTTCTTTAGTAATCTTTTTGATTCATCGCAATTGAGTCAAATTTGATTTGACTCATTCTTTTATTTTGAATGGATTTATTTTCATCTAACTGGAACCTATCCAGGTTAGATTAATTGTAGAAATTAAATCCATTCATAGTGCAAATGGACTAGGGTCAAAAGTTGACATGTTTAAGAAAATTAAGGGTCAGTTGATCAGATGCTTCTAGAAAATTTTTTAAAAACTTTTTTAATCTAATTTTTGGATATGTGATAGGACATAAGTCATTCTATGGGTGTACCAAATTTTGTGATTTATGGCAGAGTTTTGACTAGATTTTGATAGAGTTTGATTTGAATCAAACTCTTAAGGAAAGAGTCCTAGGCACAATGGACTCTTCCTTATCTACTCATGTGCAATGGACTCTTCCTTATCTACTCATGTCGCCTATGTTTGGAATCAATTTTGGTGACAAAGCTAGATGGGATCTGATGGTTTTTCATGGAGAATAATCCCTAGAGTCACATTGATCAAATATTAAGTAATTTGGTCAAAGAAGGACTCTAGATGGCATTAGGTTTGAGAAAACTTTCTTACACCATTATGAAGCATCGCACAAAATATATTTTCCAAGCCCAAAAAAGCTAGCTCTCTGATATTCCAAGCCCCCTCTATCCTCTCTCTCTCTCTCTTCTACAAGCTTTAAAAGTTAGTTATAATCTGAGTTGAAGGTCCAAGATTTTTGGCACAAGATTCAGGATCTAGAGACGATGTTCGTGAGATGAATAAGTAGCTTTCTCAAATTATTTTGAAGGTTCTTCAGATTAGATTCAAATCAAATCTTTAGAAGAAAGATTTATGAGAAGAAGACATCTAGATCCTACCCGAGTGGACAGCAGTAGAGGTCAGATGCGTACGTGGCTCCTTCCGGAACCTCAGGATAGATCAGGGTCATCGTAGGTTAATTTGATTATCTAAAGCAAACGTATGAAACTAAATTAGATTTAATTTTATTTTTAATTTTTAATATTAGATCTTTAAGATCAAATTTGAGATATCTTTGATTTGATTAGGATCATAGAAAAAAAATTTTAAAATATTTCAAATCCAATCAGATCTAAACAATCCTGTATAAGAAAAATAACATTTATCCTTCAATCCTATCGGAGCTCAAGATAGAAGAATCCAATCATATAGGTAGCTGCACCAAGAGATTCGCTTTTAATTCTGATGGATTGCCACCATATACTGTTAGGTATCATTGGTGGATTTTAAGAGCAATTCGAATAATCTTAATGATCAATTATTCTAATTGGATGAATCAAAAAAGTTCTGAACCATTGAAAGCTATTTTGATGATGTTGATGATAGAGATCGCAATATATCTCATTACCATATAGAACTAAACCTAACTGGATCACACAAATAAGAGTTTGGATTTGGATATGATCAATTGGGCTAATCTAGTTTGATTGATTTGGATTAGATCTAATTAGCTTCAAGAAAATTATGTCAGCACACGATTGAGCCTAACATTCTCCTTCATAGCCTTTCTGGTTCATCGCAGCTAAGAAAAATTGATTTAGACTTACTTCAAAACCCTATATGGTTTAGTTTCGGTCTGATTGGAGCTTGTCCAAGTCAGAAAAGAATTATCTTAATCAATCAGATGGAAATAAGACAATACCTGCCAATTCCTATCACTTACCATTTTTAGTTTCGAACTAGGATCAATAGTTTGACCCTGATGTAAGAAAGAAAGGATAGGGGCCGTGTGCCCCTAAAGAATTTCTAGGGATGCACTATTAAAAAATATGTCCTAAAGCCAATCATCTAAGTTGTAGATGATTAGAATATATATATGAATTATCCAATAATAATTGTTATTTAGCCGGTTCATCATAAAAGTTCTATCTTTCTTAAATTAACTTCTAAATTATGATGAAGTTCTTAAAACCACAATCAATTGATAAAGAAGGATTTATCAGATGGTTCTTAAACTATTCATGATCAAATGATAAATTATTAACAAGAATGATAACTTATCGAGTGTAGATCGCTGTATGCCATATACATTGGTTGTCCTCATAACCAAGTGGTGTGGAGATACTGGTATGGCATTCAGATGAGATGTAAGAGTATATCTACATTGAATATGATTAATGTAGTACTCTACTATCAAGAGTAGCGAGCTAAGGCCAGTGGATATAAGTGTCTCTCCGATCTGAGATCACCATGGTGACTTGCAAATAACTTACTATACTTTGCTGCCGGACTGCCCATATTTCTAATATTGGTTTGAAAAATTTTTGGGTACAGTCAAGTACTTATAAAGTCAGTGTATGAGTTAATATGGGATTGATCACTCTTAATTAACTTCAGAAAGACAACATCTTGCTATGTTTTAATTTAGCAAAAGCTAGGCCTAGGTAATCTTCTTGAGAAGTCACGAAATTTATAAAATTTTGAAACATAATAGAGATGTCTTGTATGAGTATTGACAACTTACTCAAAATCATCTTGAGTATTATTGATCATAAGGATAAATTATACGACAACTATGGGACAGGGATATAAGAATGTTGCTTTGCATACATTCGACCTATCCGGACGTCGGATACCTTTGCTAGATGGTAATTTTGATTGGTACATGAATTAATTTTTATGCTATTGATATAGGTTTGAACCTATAGGATCACACACATAAAAAATTGTAACCTAATCAGATGGCTGATTGACGATTGAGAGTCATTCTAAGATCAAACAATTAGTACGATTGATGTTTGACCTAATGCAAGTATTGTAGGAGGATTGATTAGCAATGAAATTGCTAATTAGCTTAATTTAATTAAGCAATTAGGCTGAGATCAAGTTTAATTGAATTATATTTAACTAGAATTAGTTTGAATTTAATTAGATTAAGTCCAATTGGTTTATTGGATAAGCTAGTTGCAAGAAAAAACCATTCCTAGGTGGACTAGGATTTGAGTGCACCAATTTGCTAACTGAATTAAGATTTAATTATATTTAAATATGACTTAAATCTAATTTAATTGGGCTTCTAGTTAGACTAGGATCACCCTTAAGTGGGTTACATTTAGTCTGGTATAAATAAGATCTAAATTGGATTTGACCTAATCTTCATTGTAGAGTCCTAGGTGGACTAGGACTCTTACTATTCTGTTATGCCTAGATTCCCATGCCCCACACATTTATTTTCTAATTTTTTCATACCTTTTCCATGCCTAAATGAAATCTTGTGCACCCTCTCTTCATTTGTTATGGAATAAAATTTGACTAGGTCAAAACAAGAAAGTTATTTTGACCTTGGACTCTAATTGTTGGAGTTTCAAATTTCAAAATCACCTTCCATTTTCTTTTGGAATTTTTTCCATGCCTTTTTTATTTTGCATGCCCATATTTTATCATATCTTGTGCACCTCCTAATCCTTCCTAATGTAGGATATCAACTGCCTAAAATGTCTTCGGGGGACGCCACCAGTCCTTGATAGACTAGTTTTTGACCTAGTCTCGGCATCTAAGGAAGGCGCCATGTTTTTAGAAATTATGGGAGCAAGATTTTTTGGTGTCTCCATGGGAAGAATTCTGATTTGAAGAGATTCTCCATTCCAAATTATTAAGGGGAGGCATCCATGAGTTGGGTGCCCCCTTAATTGCCTTGTTTTGCCTTCTTTGACTAGGTCTTTGACCTAGTCATAGTTTGTTAGGAGGTGCCACTTATTTAGGAGCTTTTTGGCATGAATACTCCTAGATTTTCCATGGAATAAAATAGAGAAAAAGAGGAGTTGGCATGGGGGTTATGTGCATCTAGTTCTTTGGAGAAAAGGATTTCATTAAGACATGAAAAGTTCATGTCTTGATGAGGATAAAAGTAAGAAAGAAGATTGTCTTCTCTTATAGTTTTTTTTCAAGATTTATTTTCTCTTTATTTCATTGTGATTTCTCTTTGAGAGAAATCTGAGAGAGAAAGGAAGAGGGTGTGGAGGATGAGTGCTCCAAGGTGTTGGAGCATGATGGTCCTCTTTGGACATAATCTGATCATGTCCTGATGAGAGAAGAAGAAAAGAAGAAATATCTTCTCTTAGGATTTCTTTGAGAACCCTTCTTCTCTATTTTTTATGAGATTTTTCTATAAAAAAAATTAAAGAATGTTAGATCTAGAAGCATGGGAAAAATTTAGAGGAGAAGATCTCCTCTTGTACTAACATAGAGATGTTTTCAGGACATCAATCATTGATGTCCTGAAAGAGAGGATTTGTCTTCTCTTAGGGCTTTTCTCATATATTTTTATTTTTGATTTTTGAAAGATATAAGGGTTGGATTTCTTTCTTATTTACTCTCTTATTCTTCATCTCTTGGAGTATCCAAGAGAGCAGAAGAATAAATTTTGATTAACCATCAAGAGGGATCCACGAGAAGCTAGCACTTCGAGCGGATCTTCATTCGACGAACCTTCGATTAGTGTTTGTGGCTTCATCTAGATTACTTGTAGAGGTCAGATGCATGTGCAGCTCTAAGCAATAAAGTGCTATAATGAAATCAATCATATAGTTCTCAACCCGTGTGAAGGTAAGAGATCTGATATCTTCTTGACCTAGATGCGATCTAGGGTTTGATCTATAATTGTTCTAGGTCGAGGTATTGATTTGATCAATACCAATCATATTTAATTTCTTTTTAGATTTATGTATGTATTATGATGTGCTATAGGTCCTATATGTAGGATTTAGTAATTAGATTACATGCTATTGTAGATTAAATAGTTTAATCTACATCTTTCGCTGTGATTTATTTCAAAAGTATTTTAAAATGCAACTATGAAACCCTGCATGTTTTTCAACAATGGTATCAGAGCATCTAAGTTCTATTATAACATGATGATTTTTGCATTAAAATAAATTTAAAAATAAAATTTTAAAAATCGTATATACTAATTATAATGTTGTCCTATTGCAAGATTTATTCCTTACAATGGAGAGATTGTTCTAGTTTTTGCTGATCTATAAAATTGAATCATGAATAAGTTAGATTAGATCTAAGCAAATTTATGAATTATTTTTTTAATTTTAAATCTAAAATAAATAGATGTTAGATTATTTTGTATTATTTAGATTAGATCTAAATAATATCGGATCGAACATACTAATTATATGATTATCCTACTATAAGGTTTATCCCTTATAGTGGAGAGGTTGTTCTAGTATGTGCTGACCTGAATAACCTAAATTATAAATATATTAAATAAGATGTGAAATTATTTATGATTTATTTTTTAATTTTAAATCTAAATTTAAATAATTTATGATCTGATCCGTATGATGTGTTTTATGTTTAAATCTAGGTCCTGTAATTGCATATGTTGATATGTAGTTTTTATTCTGAATCTAGAATGTATATGCATGATATATTTATTTTATAGAATTTAAATTAAGAACATACTTTATGCAAAATCTTAGATTCGCAATCCAAGAATGTGATCGAAATATTAAAACAAATCAGATCTAAAACCATGTGTTGAATTTAATTCAATGTAAACTATTTATAATTTAAAAATATTTTAAATAGTTAAATCAAAAATTAGTTCTGAGATTCCAAAAATCTAAATTCATAAGCCTTAAATTTAATTAAGAATTAAGTGATAGTTTAGGATCTAGGTTTGTGATTTGAAGATTATAAGATAATTTTATAAAACATGGGTTAAATGATAATGGGTTAGCTTTGATCAGGTCATTAACTGGGTTAGACCTTGAGTTAGATAAAATATGGACTAAGTTAAGTAATTAATCAAAGCTAATTAATAGTTAATTAGGATTAGATCATTTTTTTTTATAGATCAATTCAATAGTTGTAGTTGATCAAAGTTCATACATCTAACAAATGGATACTAATCGTGGCACTATGGCTGAGCCCAAGTCTTTAGGTAGACCAAATTAAAAATGATAAATTGATTGGTGTTTAAGATAAATCTGGCATTCCACTTACCTAATCATTTTTGATGGCATCTAAGGCAAATCTTGGCAGACCCTTCCACTGATCTCACTTATCTAGCCAATTATTGAGAAATATATTTCAAAGTCAATCATCAGCCTATTAATGGTTGAACTATATTATAATTATAATTGATTTATTAATTAATAAAATATTTTTTTGATATTTTCATCATAAAGTATTCATCTTCTAACGAACTTCATTGTTGTGATGATGTTCTTAGGACTATTTAGCTTTGCTAAAGAGAGGATTTATCGATTAGTCTTTAAAATAGTTCACGACCAAATGATAGGCAATTAATTAGGATGACAACATCTATCGAGCATAGGTCGCTGTATGCCATATGACTTGGTTGTCCTCTTAACCAAGGAGCGTGAAGACACTAGTATGGCATATAGGAGAGATGTATGGATACATCGTCATTTAACATGACCAACTCCAGAGCATTCTGCTGTCGAGATTGTCTTTGATGGGATATAGGTATAAGTATCCCTTAGACCTAAGATCATCTCAATGACTTGCAAGCAACTCACTGTGCTTTGGTACTAGACTAATTGAATTTCTAATTTAGTAATGAAAGACTTCTGAGCACAATCATGTACTTGCAAAGTTGGTGTGTGATCAAGATGGGATTGACCATTCTAAGAGTTGGAGAAGAATGTATCACTGTATTTCAATATGGCAAAACCTTGGTCAGGATAATCCATCAAATGGATTTGATATTTTGAAATACATTGTGGACAACCTAATCAGAGTTGATAATTGAACTCTGAGGTGTCCTATAAGCATTATGATCAGGGGGATTAATTATATGAAAATTATATCCACATTGGTTCTATGGATGTTGTTCTACACATTCGACCTATCTGACCATCGGGTACCATTGCTAGATGGTTATTTTGATTAATATAAAAATCTATTTCTGTACTGCTGGCTTAAGTTCAAACCTATGAGGTCATATATATTAGAGTTCATATTTTGATCGGATGGTTGATCAATGATTAAGAATTATTCTAGAGTTAAACGATTAATATGATTGATGTTTAACCTAATGCAAGTGTTACAGGAGGATCGATTAGTAATTAGATTGCTAATTGACTTAATTTGATTAAATTAAAGGACTAAGATTAAGTCTAATTAAATATAATTTAATTAGATTTAGTTTGGACTTGATTGGATCAAGTCTAATTAGCTATTGGATAAGCTAAATGCAAGAAAGAACTAGTCCTAGTTCAACTAGGACTTGGGTCAATCTAATTTTTTAATTTAATTAAAAAATTAAATTAAAATTAAATTAGATTTAATCTAATTTAATTAAATCTTTAATTGGATTAGGGCATAATTTAATTTGATTGAATTGATTTTGGTTTAATTTGGTTTGAGAAACCACTTTGACCAAGTCATAGAAGATTCCTAGTGTGATTAGGAGAATCCACCTTGCGCCACCTTAGCCCCCCATGCCCCACACCCTCTTCGTCTCTTAATTTTGTGTGACAAAAACCTCTCTCCTAGGCATTCTCATGCACACCCTCCTCTCATCTCCTTCTCATATGGAAGGTAGTGGACCTAGTCAAATAGGGAATTGGTTTTGGTTTCAAATCTTATGAGATAGAGTTTTGAAAAACCAAAATTCCTCCTCCCATCTGCGTCACGCTGCTCCCTATTTTCTCTTAGTTTTTTATGGTAAAAAGGTGAAGGTTTCATGTGACTTTCTCAGATGGTGTACGCCAAAAATATTGGAGGGGGTGCCCAAGAGTTGGGCATCCCTTATCTTGCCCAAATTGGACATTTCTTGTCTAGGTATTTGACCTAGACAAGGACTCCTCTACATCTTTATATATAGAATGAATTTTAGGCTAATTATCAAATATGTTCTAGATTGTTGAGATAGATTTTAGGTGTATCAAAACTAGGGAGAATGAGTTCTTGGGCATTGAGATTTTATAGACAAAAATCTAGGTGTCTAGGTAAGAGCAAAGAAAAGAAGAAGAGGGTCTTCTTCTAGGATTGCTGTGTTCATCTCTTTTCTTTCTCCTTTCAGATTTTTGAGAGTGTATCAATTTTGAAATCTCCTCTCCTCCTTCTCATCTTTGAAAGAGTTTAAATCTAGAAGGAGGCATTGGATCTATCGTTGAAGAAGGATCAGCATAGTACTAGCATACCGTGCTGATTTCCTGCATCAAAACTTTTGATCGTGATTCATGGGCTCATGTGGATGACTCCTAGAGGTTGGATGCATGTATATCTTGCAACATCATCCTCAATCCTGGATCAACAAGTTAGAATATTTAACTTGCATAGATAATAGATCTGATCTATTTTCTTTATACCTGTATTAGATGTAGTGTATATGCATGTTGATATGATCAACATGTTTTAGTTTCTTTCTTACATTTTAATTTTTGATTTAATGACATGTCATGATTATGCAATAGGATATTAAATCTAAAATATTTTTTAATATTTAAAATTAATTTTAATTAATTTTAATTTTTTGCTGCTTGATCTTGAAAAAGTTTTAAGATCTAGCCCTAAAATCCTAAATCTGGTTTCTTCAATTGATATCAGAGCCTAGATTTATTATTAAATAATTATTTAAGTATGTTTAAATTATTTTTTAGATTAAATTTGATTTATAATCTAATTATTAGATCTAAAATTTAAAATCAGATTACACGAAGTGATTATAAGGTTGTCCAGTTGTAAGGTTTATCCCTCATAGTGGAGAGGTTGTCCTAGTTTATATAGATCTATCTCTAATCATAAATTTAATAGATATAATTTAATTTTATTTATAATTTAATAGATTTAAAATAATTTTAGATCTAAAAATATAGTTTTAGATTATAAGGTTATCCTACTGTAAGGTTTATTCCTTATAGTGGAGAGATTGTCCTAGTACATGATGATCTGAAACATTGATTATAAAATTTTAGATAAGATCTAATAGATTTTATGATTTGATTAAAAATATTTTAATTTAATTTTGATCATCATAAATATATAAGATTTGATCTAAGATAATTTATGATTGATTATAGTTGAAACTGTTTCAATTACATGAACCTGTTTGGATTAGATCTAAAGTAGTTTCATGCTTATCTTACTTATATATTGATTATGAATCAAACATGCAACTTGGTTGATAGAACTATATTTTAAAAATATTTTATAAATATAAAAATTATTTTTGGAAAGCCAAACCCCAACTCTCAGTCTAAAATTTAATTAAGAATTAAGTTGTTTAATTAGGATCAATGATTGTCAATTAATGATCCTAAGACACAAATCATAATACATTGGGTTAAATGGATTAGTAGGGATTAGGTCTATTAATTAGGTTAGACCTAGGATTAGATTAAAGAATGGACTTAATTAGAGAATTGACTAAATTTGATCAATTGTTGTCTTAGATTAGGTCAAAGATTCTCTAGATCAATTATAATAGTTGTAGTTGGTCAAGTGCATGTCTTTAACGAGATCCAAGATGGACTTGATTCTTGGCTACGCAGTCTGGTATGAATATTAGGTTGATCTAATCAAGACTAATTAAACTAGTTGATGTTTAAGGTAAACCAGATCGGTGGTCTTTAATTGGCTGTCCGCTTACCTAGTCATTTCGAATGATGTCTAAGGCAAGCTTTGGCAGACTCTCCAATTGATCGAACTTACCTGATCTCTTGGTGAAATTATATTTTGATCGGATCACTTGACTATTCAAGTTGACCCATGTCAGCTAGGTAAATTAGTGTGACTGATTTAGGTGCTCCTAGACTAGCCTATTAATGGTCTTCCTTAAGCTGACTTGGTGAAGCCTATGAGAGGGTCATGACAAGCTAGTTCATCTGACCTTTTCTTATCTTCAAATTAAATCCTCTAAAATTATTAGGTCCCTAAAATAAAATAGTTATTTTGATAACTAGATCATAGCCTCCTATTAAGTGGATGATAATGGGTCCATTAGTTAGATAATCATTGGAGGCCCAAAGGCTTAGTGTTTATCGGCTAATGAAATTATCATTCATTATATGATTTCTTGGCTATATCTTTTTAAATGATAGTTAGGTTAGCCAACCAAAGTTGGGCCTAATCATTCGTTGGTTTGATGGGCCTAGTATGGTCATGTTAATGGTTGGACCTAACTGGGCCATTTTAGTGGAGGACAAAATCTACTGATTAGGGACTGGGGTAAAAATTTAATTACTAAAAATTATTTAGAAAAATAATTGGTAATGAACCTATCATTAGATGTACATGGGTCGGCCAACCAAAGTTGGGCTCGTGTACAATCTATGTGAATTCTAGTACCCACTAAGAAATTAGGATAATTCCTCGAATTGAAGGTATAGGCTACCAATTCGAATAAAATAGTAGGAGAATCTTTTGATTAAAGTTCAAATCTTTAGGTTTAATAAATTAATTACTAATTAGGTTATGATTTTTCTTGGTGCAGATATGGCCACTTTTCTATCACTTTGATCATTGTTGGACAATGAAATGTTGGTGGGACCCAACTTCGATAGTTGGTATAAAAGGTTGAAGATAGTCCTTGAGCATAAATGGATCCTATATCTATTGATGGATCCTGCACTTGAGGAGCCAGTTGCCAATGCATATGGAAGAGTAAGAGACACTTACCAAAAGTGGCTTAGTGATCGAACCATGGTACGTTGCATTATGCTTGCTTCTATGAGAGACAAGTTCAGTCGTAGATTTGAGATGGCTCAGCCAAAAGATATGCTTCAAGTATTGAAGGATTCTTTTGGCACACTCAATGATGTTGAAAGGCATAAGATTAGTTATGCCATCTTAAACACAGTGCCTCTGTCACTGATCATGTATTATACATGATCAAGCTGATAGAACGATTGAGCAAGCTTAATTTTTTCTTGTATAAATAGCTTAGGAAGGATGCAATACTGAACTCGTTGCCCAAGTCTTTTCTCCCATTCCTTACTCATTTTAGAATGACAAAGTTGGAAGTAGACTACCATGGGTTACTGGGGCAGCTTCAAAACTTTGAGAAGGATCACCAACTCCATAAGGAGTCGGTGAACTTAGAGGGAGGCTTGTCTTCTAGTTCTTGACCCTTTAAGAAAGAAAAGAAGAATAAAAAGAAAAAAGCTAAAAAGGTGAAAGTTCAGGCAAGGACATCTGTGCAGGGCCTAATCAGAAAGATCAAGCCCAATAAGAGTCAAGCTAAATGCTTCTTTTGCAAGAAGCGAGGGTACTGAAAGAGGAACTATCCTCAGTACATTGCCTCTCTGAACTCGAAAAGATAGAGAGAGAAGCAAGCCACTACTAGGCCAAATATTTATATGATAACTTATAATTTCTATATTTATGATATTACTGACTGGGTATTGGATACCTGTAGCCCTTACTAGATTTGCAATTCATTGTAGGGGTTGTAGGTCAATAGGAGATTCGAGCAAGGAGAAAGATTTCTAAACATTGACGATGAAAGACCAGTTCTAGTTCTAGCTTTAGAAATTCCAAAACTTCTATTTGAGTCCCATACCATTGTTCTTAGTGATTGTCATTTTTGTCCTAGTTTCTTTTTAAATGTCATTTCTGTAGGCCTTCTGACCAAAAAAGATTATAAAATTTCAATAAAGAAACAAGTTTGTAATATTATTATGAATGGTGTTACTATTTTTTATGGATATTTGAACAATGGTGTGTATATGCTATCACAATCTTTTAACGTAGTCTATTTAACTAGCAAGCATCTTAGATTAGATAGTGTCAGATATCTATTTATTGCACTATAGGCTAGGTCATATAAATAAGAACAGGATAAATAGGTTGATTCAAGAGAAAATACTCGAAGTCAGTGATTATGAATTACTTCCAACTTGTGAGTCCTGTCTTCTTGGTAAAATGACCAAGTCACCGTTTACTGAAAAAGATGAGAGAGCGACTGAGCTCTTAGATCTAGTACATAATGATGTATGTGGACCAATGAGCAAAAGTGCTAGAGGTGGATATTTCTACTTCATCACTTTCATAGATGATCTGTCTAGATATAGATATGCCTATCTAATGAAATACAAGTTAGATTCATTTGAAATATTCAAACAATTTCGAAGTAAAGTAGAAAAATAAACTGGGAAGAATATTAAAACTCTTTGATTTGACCGAGTAGGAGAATATCTTTTCGATGATTTTCTCACATATCTAAGAATGAATATTCTCCTAATGGACTCCTCCAGGAATACCACAACATGATGGTGTGTCTGAAAGGAGGAATTAGACTATGTTAGACATGGTCCGATCCATGATGGATTTTGTCAACTTGTCGATATCCTTTTGGGGATATATACTTGAATCAACTTGTTATCTATCAAATAGAATTTCAAGTAAGTCTATATTTAAGACTCCATATGAGATATGGACAGGACGTAAGCCAGCACTTTCACATCTTAGGATTTTAAGGTACTCGGCTTATGTTAAATGGTTAGTTATAGATAAACTTAGACCTAGGTTTGACAAATTCACATTTATAGGATACCCAAAAGAGATCAAAGGATAATTTCAACCATGCTGATGAACAAATGATGTTTGACAGCCTTAAGGCAACCTTTTTGGAAAAGAAGTTTTTTAGTGAAGGAACTGTTGCTTCTAAGGTTGAACTTGATGAAGTTCAATAGGTAGAAAAACTGACACCTATAGTTGAACATAAGTCGGATTTGATTAGATCAAATTTGGAGCCTAGTGTACCTATACCACTAAGGCAATCTGGTAGAATACCGCATCATCCAAATAGATACTATGATTTTTTGGTCCAAGATGGTGATCCTATCGAACTCGATGAGAACAATGACAATCCGATCACTTATATAGATGCTATGTAGAGACCCAATTCTGAGAAATGGCTTGAGTCCATGAAATTCGAATCAGAGTCCATGAAGGTCAATGATGTGTGGACATTGATTGACCCACTCGAAGGAGTTAAATTCATTGGGTGTAAATGGATCTTCAAAAGAAAATGGAGCAAAGATGAAAAGGTGGAGATCAATAAAGCCCATCTGATTGTCAAGCGGTATCATCAACATTATGATATTGATTATGACAAGACGTTCTCTCCTGTGGCAATGCTCAAATCCATTCAGATAATGCTTGTGATAGCTGCCCATCTAGACTATGAGATCTAGCAAATGAAAGTGAAGATAGCTTTTTTAAATGGAGAGCTGACTGAAGAGGTTTATATATAATACAACTTGAGGGGTTCACATCCATAAATGAGTCTAAGGTGTGCAAGCTTTAGAGATCCATTTATGGATTGAAGCGGGCATCTTGGTGTTAGAACATGCATTTTGATCAGATGATCAAAATGTATGGCTTCACTAAGAACGAAGAAGAGTCCTGCATTTACAAGTAGACAACTGGTCCAGTAGTGGTATTCCTGTGAGCTCAAAGTGGTGTTCCCAAGTCTTGAAAATATGAAAACATAGATCATGGAAAGATGGGAGTAAGTCGAAAGAGAAATCAGCTCGAGTAGTAAAGTTTAGAAACTGAGCCGGCTCACCCTGAGACTGAGCCGATTAAGTTGGGAACCAGGCCGGCTCAATCCAGAACTGGATCGGCTATGTCTCAAAGAAAAATTCAGATAGAAAGCAGCATTTTTGGACTGTTGGCATGCTACACAACTAGGTTGGCTAAGTCTCAGGTTGAGCCAACCCAATCATAGGTTAGCCAGCTCAGTCTGAAACTAGGCCGGCTTAGTTTTTATGGGTTTATTTTTTGTATGTAGGATGTTTGGATTTTGGAGAGTTTTTCTATGAGCTTTGAACTTGACCGTTTTGTAAAGAATAAATGCTGGAAATAGGTCAAGCTTGTATATGATGCTGAATTCATTGAATAAAGCTCTTTTCTCCTAGAAAACTCTTGTGCTCACTTTCTCTCTTTCCTCTTGAATCCATTATTTTGCTTCCATGATGATCCTAGAAGATTGTTTCTTGTTGCTTGGCTAATCACCAGCAACCATGCTAATCCAAGAGAGGATAGTTTATCCTAATAATTAGCATCAGAATGATGTTGCATGGAAGGAAGGAAGACACCTAGGGTTACTACATCTAGGATCTGTTACACCAAGTTTTATCCAAAATCTTCTTGCTTCTTCATTATTTGTCTCTAGATTCAGATGGAGATTGGTTACATGGAGGGATGGTGATACAGATGTTTGAAAAGAGGATCTAGGGAGTTTAGATCTTCTTTGAAGGATAGTGTTACTAGTGTGTGATTGAAGAAGAGTGTTAGGGATCTATTCTTGACTTATTTGTAGTCTTGGGATTAAGTGGATTCAAGGTGGATTTTGAGAAGTTGATGGCAAGAAAAACTTTATCCTATAATAGCAAAGGATAAAGGACTTGCTGGTTTGGCAAAGGATCTACAAGATCATGACAAGCAAAAAATTGGAAAAGATCAGTGTTGAGGATTGGAAAGAGTTGGAGGAAATTGCTTTCAACACAATACGGATGTGCTTGGCCGATCAGATTTTGCCCAAGGTTTTCATAGAGACTATGATAAAAGGGCTCTAGATGAGACTGCAGAACGTATACATGGGGAAAAAAATGACAAACAAGCTTTGGTTAAAGAAATAGCTATATAGTCTATGGATACTCAAAGGTGGAGATCTTGTTGCACATTTCCAAAGGTTCAATCAGGTGTGTTCTGAGGTGATGAGTTTTGATGTGAAGAATGACGAGGAGGATCGGGCATTGCTGCTATTATGTTCTCTCCCAGGTTTGTATGATTGTCTTATAACAACTTTTATTTATGGGAAGGAGATCCTAAACTATGAAGAGATTGTTGGTGTGCTCAAATCAAACGAGCAAAGGAAGAAGATCTGCAAGGAAGACCGTAAGTCTGAGATCTTAGCTATGAATAAAGGACTGAAAGATCAAAGGAGAAGGCAAGAGAAAAATCTAAGGGCAGATCAAAGTCTCAAGATCAGTGGAAGATATTAAAATGTTATAAATGTCATCAACTTGAACACCTGAGGAGAGATTGTCCCCTTTTCAGATTAAAAAAAAGAAAGGCCAATAAGAAAGATGATACAGCTTCTGTGAGCAGTGGAGAAGACTTGTTAGTTGTATCAGATGGATCCACAAAGTGCAATACTATATGGATATTGGGTTCAGTTTGTTTGCACCACTATACTTCTCATTAGGAGTGGTTTGCTATGTACCAGAAGGCCAATGGTGGAAGTATCAGCCTTGGAGATGATTACCCAAGCAAAGTAGCTTGAGTTGGCTCTATCAGGATGAGGGTGTACAATGGGATTATTTATATATTATCAAATATCAGGTATGTACCAGAGTTGAAAAATAATTTGATTTCTTTGGACTACTTAAAGGAGTAGGGTTATGCTTTTAGTAGCCAGGCTGGTAGTGGATGTCTGAAAATTTTCAAGTAAGCTTTGGTGGTGATGAGAGGTAGAAGACTGAGCAACAATATTTATAGAATAGAAGGCTCAGTGGTGAATGATAATGCAAAGATGCTATCAGCAACACAGGAGGAGAAGATTTTATATCGACTGTAGCACTATCGAATGGGTCATATGAGTGACCATGGGCTCACTGAACTTAGCAGAAGAGGTATGATCCCAACCCTGAAGAAGAAGGGCATAGATTTATATGAGCCGTGTATCTTTGGTAAACAGCATAGGATAAAGTTTGCAAGAAGTACCAAGCACTGCGAAGGGGTGCTGGATTTAGTGCACTCGAATATGTGAGGACTAGCTCCTATATCTGCTAGAGATGGGGCAAGGTATTTTGTCACTTTCATTGATAATTTCTCAAGAAAGGTATGGGTTTATCTGATTAGAGAAAAATCAAAGGTGTTTACCTAGTTCAGAGCTTGGAGAGCTGAAATAGAGAAGAAGTCAGGGAGATAGATGAAATGTCTGAGATCGAATAATGGAGGAAAGTATACAAGTCTGGAATTCAGGAGGTACTATGAGGAAAATGGAATCAAATGCCATTAAATGGTGAAGATGACATTCCAGTAGAATGCTATCATGGAGAGAATAAATCAGACATTGATTGAGAAGGCATGGAGTTTAAGGCTGCAAGCATCACTTCCAAAATCTTTTCGGGATGATGTCTTAACTTTTTCTTATTTTTTTGTGAGCAGGTCCCCATATTGTAAGCTGAATGAATGCATTTCAGAGGAGCTCTAGAGTGGGAAGAAGGTAGAGCTTGGCTACCTAAAGGTCTTTGGTGGCCTGACCTATGCACTAAAGGGAAAAATTCTTATTTTCTGGGTCAAGTTCATTCAGATCTTGATTGGATCAAGAGAGATATTTCAAAAAAAAATTTTTTGATTTTAATTTAGATCTAAGATATTTTAGATCTAATTTTATAGATCTAATAAATAAAATAAAAGTAAATTGAATCTAATTTAATTTATACCTTTTGTTGGGTAATTAGATTACCCTATGATGATCCTATCAATTGCTTGAGATTCCCGATCTAGCCATGTAAGTTTCTGACTTCTACCAATATCCACTCAGATTGGATCTAGAGATCTTCTCCTTCTTCATCATCTCTCCAAATATTAGATCTGGATCTAATTTAGAGGATCTTCAAAATTTTTTTTGAAGATCTAGAATCGTCTCTTGCAGCAGTGCTGCCTTCTTCCTTTCTCGTCACCTTTCTCTTGCCTGGATTGCACCAAACTGGAGCCTAAATCTCCTTGGGCATGGAGAGGAAAGAGCAGACCTGAAGATGGCATGGAGGATGGAGAGGGGCAGCCTTATGGCATGGGCTATGGGAGAACTTCTCTAAACCTTGGCGCAGATAAGGTTTATATAGACCCTGCTGCATCATGCAGTGCCACATCATCCCGGCCAATCATGTTGCTTCGTACAATCAGATTTAAATCTGATTGGTGGGATGACATCACCTGATCCAATTAGATGAGAGCCCCCTTAAATCATGCTTAGATGGTGCCAAGACTGGTCAAAGCAGAGTCCCTTCGTGCCTCCTAAGTTGATTCCAAGAAGCAACCTGGAGCCCCATCTGTATGGGACTCTAGGCATCCTTATCCATGGGCGCATCTCTCCTAGGCATGCACCCCTTCCTTTCCAATTTCTAGCAAGGGGACAAGCTCCTATCTACTCTCCTATGGGTGCGTAACACATGGACAAATGTCTAAGTGTCAAAGGTCAATGTTTGACCAAAGTCAAAAGATAAGAATTAGCAGATGATGGAAAATGACACGTGTTGTCTCCAATTTATCTCATAAATTAAGACAACCCTTTTTTGACCTGGACAAGCTCCAGTCAGACCAAGTAAAGGTACATGAGTGAGCACAAATGCATTTGGCTCAGTCGAGACAACTTTTAATGATAATCGAAGGAGAACATTAGGCTCAATCATTTGCTAGCATGATTTTCTTGAACCTAATTGAATCTAATTCAAATCAATTAAACTAAGTTAGTCGAATTGATGATATCTATATCCAAACCATTATTTGTGTGACCTAGTTAGGTTCAGTTTTGTATGATAATGGAATATGTCATAATCTTTATTATTGACATCATCGAAACATCTTTCGATGGATCAAAACTCTTTTGATTCATACAACTAGAATGATCGATCATCCAAATTATTCTAATTGCTCCCAAAATCCACCAGTGACACCTAGTAGTATATGGTGGAAACTCATGAAAATTAAAAATGAACCTCTTGGTGTAGCTACCCGTGTGATTAAGTTCTTCTATCTTGAGCCTCGATCAAATTAGGGTTAAGGTGAACTCATCAAATCCTAATTTCTGTCATATGATTTAATCATTCGATTCAAGTCTGATGTAAAAACCTTAATAGAAACTCTTTCTATTACTTCACTCTACCTTGGCCATGAGCTTATGGACTTGATTCTCATGATCATTATAGGGCTGCTCGTCTTCTACTTTGGTAGAAAGATTCTCTCTTGGAGCAATCCAATTTCTACAATGAATATGCTATAGCCAACATACACCTCAGGGTTCTGAATGGCTATATGACTGAGTCATGGTGTAGTCAAACTATAACACCCTCAAGGTAAACTACCGATGCACCTCTGGTCAAAGAACCAAACACACTACCATAGCTTTGAGTCAGTCATCAATGAGAAGGTAGACTTCCTTATGACTGCTCGAGGTGGTCACTCTCGGTACCCTTGTTCTCTAAAGAGTACCTATACTCTCGCTCCGGTGTCTCTACACCATAGACTCAAGACTCATCTACTATAAAAAAGCAATTATACACCAACCTTTTAGATCAATCACCATCCTCATGATGATCCTACGGTCAGGTGCATTTTTTGAGTTAATAATGAAAATTCATGTCTTAAATTTTCAACTCTTGAAAATAAGAATTACCATTACCATTAACTCAAGGAATGTATCACAGACACTTAAATACATAATTATGATAAAAAATAATCTATTTTATTATTTATAGTCAAAATTATAATTTTATCATTAGAAGTGTATAACAAGTGTCAGCCAATTCTGACTTCTAGGGCACACATATCTAACAAACTTCCACTTGATCTAAAGTCAATTAGCTACAAATCTAAGTCCCATCTTCTCAAGATACGTTTCGATCTTCTGCTGATCCAACGGCTTTGTAAGTTGGTCCACCGCATTGTCTATGGAGTCGACTCTCTTGACCTCGACGTAACACTTCTCAAGGTAATTGCAGATGAGGTGGTATCGCCACTCGATATGCTTGGATTTCTAGTGAGACCTCGGTTCCTTAGCAAGGGCTATGGTGCTATTGTTATCGCAGTATAGAAGAATGGCATCTGATGGCATCACTCCGATCTGTGGAGCAAACTTCTTATACCAGAATGCATCATTCACAGCTTCTGATGCAGCAATATATTCTACTTCCATGGTGGAATCTGCTATCACAGTCTGCTTGAAACTCTTCCAAATGACAGTACCACCATTACACACAAATAGACTCCCAGATGTTGACTTTCGATCATCTACATCGAACATAAAATCCGAGTCTATATACCCCTAGACTTGGAGTTCTCCACTACCAATGACCAACAACATATCCTTAGTTCTTCTCAAGTACTTAAGAATACATTTCACAGATGTCCAGTATTCTTCATCTGGATTCGACTGATATCTGCTCGTGACACTCACAGCATGGGCTATATCAGGTCATGTACATAACATGGCATACATGAGGCTTCTTATTGATGAAGCATAAGGGATCTTGCTCATGCATTTTATTTCCTCAGGTGTGCTAGGGCACATCTTCTTGGAAAGATGAATGCCATGTCTGAAGGATACCAAACCCCTCTTAGAGTTTTCCATGCTAAACCTTTTTAGCACTTCTTCTATATACATCTTCTGTGAAAGTCCTAGCATCCTATTCAGTCTATCTCTATAAACCATAATTCCTAGAATAAAGGATGCTTCACCTAGGTCTTTCATGGAGAATTCTTTTGATAACCATATTTTCACTATGGTCAACATGAGAATGTCATTCCCAATAAGGAGGATATCATCAACGTACAATACGAAGAAGACAATAGCACTCCCACTAATCTTTTTGAAGACACATAATTCCTTCTCATTCTTGATGAAATCAAATAATTTGATCACATCATTGGAACGAGTATTCCAGCTCCGAGATGCTTGCTTAAGTCCATATATGGACCTTTGCAGCTTGCATACCTTATGATCAGCATCACTGGATGTGAAATCTAGTGGCTGTTCGATATAGATATCTTCCTCAAGATATCTATTTAAGAATGCCATTTTTACATCCATTTACCATATTTAATAATTGAAATAGGCTGCAACAGTAAGCAATGTATGGATGAATTTTAGCATAGCTACTAGCAAAAAGGTATCCTGATAGTCAATGCATTTGCATTGACTATAACCTTTTGCCACTAATCTAGCTTTGAATGTCTCCATATTTCCATCTGCACCAATCTTTCTCTTGTAGATCCATTTACACCCAATAGGTACTTTACCTTCTGATGGATCTTACTAAGGTCCAGACATGGTTTGAGTGCATCGAGTCAATTTCTGACTTCATTGCTTCTAACCATTTCTCGAAGTCGATATCCGATATTGTCTCGTTATAGATTTTTGGATCATCACCATGAACCCCATTACCTATGAGGAATATTTTCTCTATTTTTTCTGAAATAGTACCTAAGTATCTCTCAGGGGGATGGAAAACCCATTCCGACCTATGAGGTGGAGGAGGTAGTGATTGTATTGGCTTAATCTGATTTGGTTCCATTTGGTCCTTAGCTCGTTGCTCTTATGAGACTTTCTCATCGAGCTTTGATCTGCTTTCCAGATGCTGCTATCTTGAAATAAATAATATTTCACAAGAAAGATGATGTCGACTCACGAATAATTTATCTCTGAAATGTAGAAATAATTTTCTAATAATCTTTAGGATATCTATAAATCGAGTTCTAAAGGACCTAAAGTCGTAACTTATCCACTTGTTGTCTTTTTGACAGAGCCAGACAACCCAAATTCTAAGATAACTCAGACTTGATTTTCTTACCATCGCCATATCATCCATTCATGGTAATCAGTTCAGTGAACGATTTTAGAAAGGAATCTATTGAAGTAAGTATATTACGTAGATCAAAAAGAGATCACTACACCAAGAAATTAGAAAGACGGTCTTATGAAGCTCATCATGTGGATCGGATCATTCTAATCAGGATCCAGTTCTCCTTCTGAAAATCCATTGAGTTAGGTGTTGCTACTAGGTGGTAGTGCATTGAGAGATTTACACCACTTTTTCTTGGAGATAGCAGGAATTTCCAATCTTAGTTATTCACCTCCACTCGATCTGATCGAAGAAACCTTAATGGATTTTTCAGTCTTGCTTCTTCTCACTTCATATTAATTATCTCGACTACTTATCAAAAAGCTTCAGACTTTGTGTCTCATAAGGTACACGATACCATACCTAGATAAAATCATCGGATAAAGATTTATGACGGTAGATAAAGTTTTCTTAGGTCGACACATCAAAATGGGCCACCAATTCAGGTTGATAGGCGGAAAGATCCATGCCCTTTCCCCATATGCTACAAAAGGGAGCTTAGTTTATTGTTGCCATGAAGATTAAGATTCATAAATTGGATTATGACTCCGAAAGGTCCAATGGACCATAGCCCAATTTCTTTCAATTTGTTAACCCTATCTTCTGCTATATGATCTAGTCTTAGGTGCCATAGATACTTATTGTTTGGACTATTCCCTTAGATCGTTTTCATGGCCATTTCATGATTTGCTCGCGGATGTAAAAGATAGATAACATCAATATGTAACTAGTAAAGATTGTTTAATAAGGGGAAAACCAACTTGTAAGTTTTTATTTTATTCATAAAGAATGTTACAGATAGTTCCTTTCAAGGAAAAACTAATTACATAGGCCTTCTAGTTGTGTAAGCATGAAATTAGAATATCAAATTTCTGCTGTGTAGGCACATAATAATAATCTTTTAATATAAGTTCTAAAACCACGAATGGGTACGTCGAAGAGGACTATGTATTTCATGGCCACAGCCAGCAACTCTTGCTCAGTCTTTTCGATGATGGTAGGATGCATGTTTTTTAGATATATCACCCTAAGAAGCCAGAAATTGGCTGACACTTGTATATACACTTCTAGGGGGCAAAATTATAATTTGACATATTAATAATAAATGGAGTTATTTTCTATCATCATATGTGTATTTTAGTGATCTGTGATACATCCTTTGAGTTAATAGTAGATGCATATTTATGATTGTTCAATAGTTGAAATTTAAGACCATGAATAATCATTGTTAATCATAAAAATTGCTCCCCGACCATAAAGATCATCACAGGAGGATGGGGATTGATCCAGAAGGTTGGTGTTACAATCGCTTCTCTTTTAGTAGATGAGTGCTTGAGGTTTACGAGTGTGAAGGACACCGGAGTGAGAGTACAAGTACTCATTAGAGATATATGAAGGGCACTTGAGCTGACCACTCTCGAGTAGTCATTAGGGAGTCTACCTTTCTCGTCAATGACTTGAGCTCGATGCCTGCGTACTGTGTCTGTTCTTTGACTAAGGTGCTCGGCAGTGCACCTTTGGGGTGTTATTAGTTTGACTATACCCATTACTCACGAATCTCTTAGTGCCTATGGAATCCTGAGGGTGTATTGTTGGCTGGCTATTGACATGTTCATTGTAGAAACTGGATGCATCAAGATCGGAATCTATCTATTCTTGGTGTAGAGGAGCAGGCCCTATGATATCATGAGAATCAAGTCCAGAATGATCCAGGGGCCATGGTAGAGTGAAATAATAGAAAGAGTTATCTATTTAGATTTTTACCATTCGGACTCGAATCTGAATTGATTACATCATAGTGATAGAAACTAGGGTTTTGACGAGTTTTATCTTAACCCTAATCTGATCGGGGCTCAAGATAGAAGAACTTAATTACACAGGTGCTGCACCAAGAGTTTTGCATTTCAGCTCTGATGGTTGCCGCCATTATACTACTAGGTGTCGCTGATGGATTTTAGGAGCAATTAGAATGATTTTAGAATGATCGATCATTCTAACTATTTATATACAGAAGAGTTCTGATCCATGGAATGGAGTTTCCGATGATGTCGATGATAAGAGACATCATGACATATGCCCATTACCATACAAGAACTGAATCTCCAATATGGCTGTTCAATACAAAACAAGGGTTTGATCATGCGGAATCATCAATATGAACTATTTCTAGTTCAATGATGACTGAATTGAGATCCAATTAGTTTCTAAGAAAATCGTTCGGCTAGCACTTCGACCTTGAACCTAACGTTTTCTTCTTTTGCTAATTCATAAATAAGTCTGCCTGACTGAGCCAAAGGAGATTTTTTGCTCAATTCAAGAGGCCTTCTATGGGTCTGATTGGAGGTTGTCCAAGTCTAGAAGGTGTCTTATTTTGTAAGACATTTATCTGCCATTTTGGTTCACCCTGCCAATTTTTGTATCTTTAACATGGTCAAAAGTCTACCATTTGACTGTCAAATGTTGATCATTATCCTCTCTCTTTT
>QRFJ01003170.1:29829-125070 GCA_006176705.1 Cocos nucifera | reverse complement strand
GAAAAAAAAATAAGTAAAATATATAAAAAAAATATATTAAAAATTTATTATATTTTATTACTTTCTAGATTTTTGTTTATTGCTTTCGATTGCTTTACTGCCTTTTTAGCAAAAAAAATTCTGCCTTTGACTTCCTGCCTATTTTAGACTTGCCTTTTATTTCTACAATAATTTACTTTTTTTAATAGATTTTCTAGATATAAAAGAAAAAAAATCAAAAAACTTAGAAAAAAATTTTTAATTTTATTTTATTGCATAGTTACTTGACTGCCTTATTTGCTTTATTGCTTTATATTCCTAGTTGATTATTTTCTCCTTTTGTACTCTTGCTTTTCATGCTTTATTTTGCTGATTAATAATTTACCCCTTATTATTAGTTAACTTTAATTGCTTAATTATTTTTTATTTATTTTTTAAAAAATTTTAATCTTATATTGCTTTTTATATACTATAGATTTACTGCTTTCTAGCTAGATTATATTATTTGCATGCATAAATTTTTTTTTATTTTTTATAATTTAAAATAATTTATTATTTTATATAATTAGTGATTTTCTACTTTCTAAGTAGATTAGACTCTTTGCCTTTTATTTAGATTACATGGTTGTATTTTATTTTTAACTTTGATGTCATTTTATTTGTATAGTCAAGTAGTTATCGTATTTTGCATAAGTAATTTACTACTTATTATTCCTAGTAATTTACTGCTTTTCATAGCTTAAAATAATTTACTTTCCTAAAAATAGATTTGATTTCTTGCTTTATTTATAGGTTATCTAGTTGCTTTTTAATTTTAGCATAATTTACTTTCTGTTTAGTTAGATTCTCTAAATCTTCTTAAATCTAATTAACTTAATTAAAACCTACTTTTTATTCTTCTTGCTTTAAATAATATCATATAAAAAAAAATAAAATATACATCTCATAATACTTAGTTAATATAGAGAAATCTAAAATACAATAAAAGAACTTAATATGTTTGGACACCTTTTCTAATTGCACTGCATCTTCAACAAAATACTTTAAGAATACTTAATCAAATTAAATAAGATAAAATAGAGATTTGATCACCCTTTCTTAGCCCAAAAATCACTATCCTTCATATTATATTGACCTATACTACTACAAAAAGAGTCTATGGCAGCGCATACTATTGCAGCGGTTTTCGAAACCACTGCAATAGAGTCTATGGCAGCTGCTATAAGACCAACCTATAGCAGAGATTAAAAACAACCGCTACTATAGTCAGACCTATGGCAGCAGTTCTTTTTAACCACTGCCATAAGTTTGATCTATGGTAATAGTTCTTTGTAACCGCTATCATAGGTTCGATCTATGGCAGCGGACAATTGCGGCCATAGGTCGGACCTATGGCAGTGGTTTCTTGTAACCGCTGCTATACATTGATCTATGGTAGCGATTATTTGTAACCGCTGCAATATATATATATATATATATTTATTTTAAAATATTACATAATTTTAAAATTTAATGTCCATCTTCATCATTCATTATCTAAATAATTATCATTAGAGTATCATCGTAAAAGATCACCTCAATCTAATGGTCCTAGCTTCATCGATCGAAAAAATTTGATTTTGACAATCACGAATGATGACGCGATGATCTGATAGATGGAGACCTTTGATAGATCCAAAAATCTGCAACGATGATCTCAATCATGTTTGTAGCATACTATCAAAGTTTCACTTTAATCGAATATCGTTATCTTAGTCAATTTAGTATAGATTAAATTCAGTCGTTAAATGATAAACGAGTAATCAAAGGACCAAACGGTGTCCGATTATGAGATAATATTTTATAAATGATCTTGACTACTACTTTAATTATTTTTTATAGTGGTAATTATAAAATTTAACTCATGAGACTAAGAATGATCTAAAACTATATGTTGCCTGATAACCATTCTTGAACTCCATTGATTGTTATATGCATGTGCTCATACTTTTGCAATATCTGCTTAACATGAACAATTCATATGAAAATGATTTGAATCTTACTATCATCACCATATAAAATAATTAAAATTATAACAAAGATCATTTAACTAAAAAATTATCTCATAATCGGACATCATTTAGCCCTTTGATCACTTGTTTCTAATTTAACGGCAGAAATCATTCCATACTAAATTGACATGATAACGATATCCGATTGAAGTAAAACTTTGATAGTATGCTACAAATATTACCGAGATCATTGTTGCAGATTTTCGAACCGATTGAAGATCTCCATCTATCAGTCATCGTATCGTCATTCGTGATCATCTAAATCAAATTTTTTTTATCGATGAAGCTAGGGCCATCGGATCGAGGTGATTTTTTGTGACGATATCTTAATGATAATTATTTAGATAATGAATGATGAAGATGGACATTAAATTTTAAAATTATATAATATTTAAAGAAAAAATAAAAAAAAATTTATTTTCAACCTACGACAGCGGTTAATGAAAATCGCTGCTATAAATCTATGGCAACGGTTATGAAATCGATGCCGTAGATCTATTGCAGTGATTTTCAGTAACCGCTGCCATAGATCTATGACAGCGGATCGAAAATCATTATCATAGGTTAGATTAAAAATTTTTAATTTTTCTTTCCTCCTGTGCGTGCATTCTCTCTCCTCTCCATCGTCGATGAGACTCCACGCATCCCGCCACCACCCGCCCTCGCATCCCCGGCCGCCCACCCCTTGCCCTCCCATCCCCGGCCGCCACCGCCCCCCCGCCCTCTCCATCCCGGCCACGGCCGCAGCCGCCTGCCCCCCGCCGTCCCCATCCCCGACAGTTGCCCAGCCACCCACCCTTGCCCTCCCCAACCGCTGCCCCGCCGCCCTCCCCATCCCAACCGCCACTCGACCGCCACCCCTTGCCCTCCCCGACCGCCGCCCTCCCCATCCCCGATCTTGGCCGTCCACCCCCGTCCTCTCCATCCCCGGTCGCCCATCGCCCACCCTCCCCATCCCCAGCCGCCCCACCCCCTACCCTCCCCATCCCTTGGCCTTCCCATCACAGCGCCCCTCCAAGCGCCCCTCCCCTCTCTCTTTCCTCTTTCTCTTTCTTTTTCTTCTCTCTCTATCTCACTATCTCACTCTTATTTCATAGGTTACCTCTAGTGCCGTCTTCCTCTAGCGCCATCGTCGGTAACCCTCGGAGCTTTCGGTGCGACCCTCTTTCTATAATCGTAAGTATATTTTTATTTTAATTTTATAGTATTATTTATTAATCACTGAACTAGACCTATCAACGGATCGAATTCGGATCGAAATCGGATATTCAGTGTTAGATATATGTGCCCTAGAAGCCAGAATTGGCTGACACTTGTAATACACTTCTAGGGGCAAAATTGTAATTTTGACTATAATTAATGAAATTGATTATTTTCTATCACACATGTGTATTTAGTGTCTGTGATACATCCTTTGAGTTAATGGTAATGATAATTCATATTTTCAAGAGTTGAAAATTTAAGACATGAATAATCATTATTAACTCATAAACAGCTCCCGACCATAGGATCATCACGAGGATAGTGATTGATCCGGAAGGTTGGTGTACGATCGCTTCTCTTTAGTAGATGATGTTAGATATATGTGCCCTAGAAGCCAGAATTGGCTGACACTTGTAATACACTTTTAGGGGCAAAATTATAATTTTGACTATAATTAACGAAATGGGTTATTTTCTATCACACATGTGTATTTAGTGTCTGTGATACATCCTTTGAGTTAATGGTAATGATAATTCATATTTTCAAGAGTTGAAAATTTAAGACATGAATAATCATTATTAACTCATAAACAGCTCCCGACCATAGGATCATCACGAGGATGGTGATTGATCCGGAAGGTTGGTGTACGATCGCTTTCTTTAGTAGATGAGTCTTGAGTCTACGGTGTGGAGACACCGGAGCGAGAGTACAGGTACTCGTTAGAGAACGAGGGCACTGAGCGTGACCACCTCGAGTAGTCATTAGGGAGTCTACCTTCTCGTCAATGACTGACTCGATGCTGCAGTAGTGTGTCTGGTTCTTTTGACCTGAGATGCATCGGCAGTTCACCTTGAGGGTGTTATAGTTTGACTACACCATTACTCGGTCTTCTAGCCAGATGGAACCCTGAGGTGTATGTTGGCTGTGACATGTTCATTGTAGGAACTGGATTGCATCAAGATGGGATCTATCTACCTTGGTGGTAGAGGAGTAGCCCTATGACGATCATGAGAATCAAGTCCTGAAGCCCATGGCCATGGCAGAGTGAAATAATAGAAAGAGTTTCTATTTAGATTTTCACATTGGACTCAAATCGATGATTATCATATGACAGAGACTAGGGTTGACGAGTTCACCTTAACCCTAATGATCGGGGCTCAGATAGAAGAACTGAATCACACAGGTAGCTGCACCAAGAGGTTCGCATTCAGCTCTTGATGGGTTGCCACCATATACTGCTAGGTGTCACTGGTGGATTTTGGGAAGCAATTAGAATGATTTAGATGATCGATCATTCTAGCTGTTCGAATCAGAAGAGTTCTGATCCATCGAAAGGAGTTTCGATGATGTCTATGATAGAGATCATGACATATCCCATTACCATACAGAACTGAACCTAACTGGGTCACACAAACAAGGGTTTGAGTCTGGTGATCATCAATTGAACTGATCTAGTTCAATTGATCTTAATGAGATTCAATTAGGTTCAAGGAAATCGTGCTGCATCGATTGAACCTAACGTTTCTTCTTTTACTATCATAAATAAGTTGTCCTGACTGAGCCAAAGGAGTTTGTGCTCAATCAGAGCCTTCATATGGTCTGACTAGAGGTTGTCCAAGTCAGAATAGGTTGTCTTATTTGTAAATCCGTCTTATTTTTTCAAAATAATCATTCCAAGATTTTCAACAATGGTGCTAAAATTTGATGCATGTTGTAGCACACCAAAACTAACCCTCACTATTATGTGGATAGGATGAGTCAGGATTGTATTCGTAGAGATCTTAGTTGATTATTTTGAAAATGCAAAAGAAAGAAAATAGATTACAAGAAACTAATAAAGAAACAAAAAAAATTGCAATAAAAATATTTTTCATTGATAAAAAATACATAAAGTAAAAGAAATAAAAGTGGGATACAAGACAACTAAACTAAGTTGATCTTCTAGCTGCGCCAAATGGTAGATGTGCCTCTTTGAATCTTTTTATCTTCCTTCGTGCATATAGCGATAGAATGGTTGGAAGGCTTGGTTGGAACTTTAAGAAAAAAAAGTAGATAAAACTATGGAAATATGAAAAAGAAGGGTAGCGGCACTAGGATTAGGACCTTTTCTAGATTTGATAGAAGACATGCTAGGGTTACTACCTCCCCTAGACTTTTGGAGAAGAGAGAGAGGGAGATAATAGCTTGGAGAAAATTTGGATGTTGGCTTTATTCAGAGATGGATGAAAGGGGGATGATCCCCGAAAGGGGATGCGTAAGGCCTTCCTCTTCCAAGAAAGAGGGCGGCGAGGAAGAGAAGGCATCATAAACAAGGATCATTGGATCTAGGGTTTGGTTTCTTAGCTTTTAGATCATATTCCTTATTTGCTCCATTGATTTTCTTCCTATTTTGCATCCATGAGTTGGCGCCTTAAATTAATCTTCCCTGGGTCTTCATTAGTTGCTTCTCATCCATTGATCTTTAAGTCATGTTCATACTTGGATCCATGTAATATGTGATCTTATAATCTGAGCCCTTGATTTTTAAGTTATGGTCATACTTGGTTGAAGGGCTTTGATTCTTCATAAATGGCACCTCATCTATGGACCCTTGGATGGAGTCTTTTACTTCTTAGCCTTTGGATCTCCTGCTTAATTGGTTGCCTACTTAGAATTTGTCTTGATTCACTCAATTTGAAGTCCAATTGGATTGAATTGAACCCAATCTCTTGATTACCTGCAAAATATGATAAGAATATCACATTTCAATTAAATCAATTAGTGCAATATTTGAGGTTCTTATTATTATAAATTAAGTGTTCATCAGGTACCACCTCTTAGGAAGTTCTCGCATGTGGAATACGAATCTTCCAAGTTTAGGATCAGTTTTCAAATCTAGAATCGGAACGTCGGTGATGATGTCAATACCACAAAAAGAAAGAAGAAATAAAATAAGAAACACAATCAAATACATAAAAAGCAGACCTTAGTATAAATTTCTGGGCCTTATATGTTGATGACTTATCTAATGCCTTCGGGGTAGGTGCGGGTTTAATTCTTATTATTTTAGAAGGGGTTGTTGCTGAATATGAGCTGCACTTCGAATTCTCCACCACTAACAATAGAGCAGAATATGAAGCTTTGATCACAGGACTGAAAATAGCAAAGAAATGGGGGATAGATCATTTGAAAATCTACAGTAATTCGTAGTTGGTGGTGGGGCATGCCAACGATAGCTATGAAGCTCGGAAGGAAAGCATGAAGAAATATTTAGATAAAGTAAAGGGTTTGACTTTGGCCTTCGATAGTTATAATATTCAATAGGTCCCGAGAGCAGAGAACTCTAGAGTTGACTTTCTATTCAAATTGGCTACCTTAGCCCCAAATGAGTTGATAAAAGAGGTTTTTCTTGAAGTCCTTCAGCATCCAAGTGCGGAAGAACCCCAAACAATCATGCAAGTAAACCACAAGCCTAGCTGGATCGATCCATTGGTCCTATATACCTCAAAGATGGCATCTTTCTCAGAGACCCCAAAGAAGTACGGAAGTTGAGAAACTAGTAAAGGAAATCGAGTAGGGTTTGTAGCATGCTTTTCGAAAATAATTTTGAATTTTACAGTAGCGAAAGCTAAAATTAATCAAATATTAATCTATTGCATGCATTGATCATATCAATAGATCCTACACAGGATCTAGACATGCTAATATGTAATTTGAAATTCAAATGCCATCGATCAGCAAATCAAATTTATTGATCGATTTGAGTTCAGAACTCGATACTTGTGCGCAGGTAGCTAATCTCCATGATTTGAATCCATCGAAAGAAGCAGTGGTGTCGTGCTGCAGTCGCATACTTGTCCGATCTCTATAATTGATCCACACGAAGCTCTTGATCCTGACCAGCTCCACCAGAGGGCTAGCTCCTCATCGGGGCCTTCGATGATAGATCATGATCGATCCAATCGATTGTCTTCTTTCTGATCTCTCGGATGCTCTAGAAAATTAGAACTTGCTTTTCGGAGGATGATGAGGTGGTGATTCAAATTTGGTGGCAATCTGATACTCACAGCACTCGATATCTCCACTCGAAACCAGGGTCCCAACCTTAGGGTTTTTCACTCACCAAAAACTCGGATGCCCGAAAACTCTCTCACACCCTTTCTTGGATGAATTTCTTCGTGAAATAAATTTTCCCGAATAGAGGAGACTCTCTCCTATTGGTCATCTGCATTCAAAATAATTTTAAATTGGCGAGTAAAGAAAATAAAATTCAAGTATGGGCACAAGAGTATTTTTCTCTCTCTGGACATTTATCTTGCCTAAAAGAGTGCACCCCACTCTTTTTCTCTCTCTAAGAAATCCTCCCCACATCCCACTCAGAGTCTTCATGCCAAAACTCACACGCCTCATTTAAAATCCATATTTAAATGGGCGACATCCATGGATAATACGCGTGGGAGTGGATAAGAGGTGTTGGTCGAACTAATTTCAATCAACCAATTCAAATCACCCTCTTATCCCTTTCTACCACACAAACCACATGAGAAACTCGTAGGACTTCCCACAAGTGCGCCCGTACTTTGAAAAATTCAAAATTGGGCAACAAAAGCATGGGAGGCATGGAGATTGAATAGGGTTGATGGTTAAGAGGTTTCAACCACTCATTTGATTTCAAAAATCAAATGAGCTTCTTATCTTCCTCCAACGCCTCTCCACGCGCAGAAGGACTCTCCTTCTACGCACCCACACTTAGCAACACAAAAAAAATAAGTGCGTGAGAAACAAAAGAGGGCATGGAGAAGAGGATAAGGTGAGGTTGTTCCAACTTCTAACCGCATGCCTTTGAATTCAAAATTAAAAATGATCCATCCTAATCCAACTCTAAGACCAGGTCAAAGGTAGAAAGAGGAGGGTGTAGATACCTTCTTTCGCGAGAGAAATCACATGCAAATTCAAAACTTGCATGGAGAAAAGGGCATGAGTCATAGTGGGTGGCGCAGGGAGATTGGTTTTGAATTTCAAATCACATTTGACTTGATCCAAATTGATTTCAACTAAACTAATTAATATAGATTTAATTAGACTAGGTCAAACCCAACTAAATTAGGCTTAACCCAATCTAATAAAATTTTAATCAAATTAGAAATTAATTAGGTTCAGCTTTTGATCAAATCGGGGTCAAATCTTCCATAGCGATTAGGTCATCTCATGACCTGATCGGATCAAATCCAATCAAATCAAATTCAATCAGACTTGATCGAAACCTTATTACTCAATCAAATTATGCTAATCAGTAATTAAATTACTAATTAATCCTCTAATAAATATAGAGTCCCAATCAGGTGGGTGTCCGGGCAATAGAGTTCCATCAATATGAAACTTCTAAAGAGTCCCAAATGGATGGAACTCGCGATCTTAGAGTCCTAGACCAGTAGGACTCTTGATCAAAGAGTCTCAGATAAGTAGGACTTAGAGTCCCAATCTAGTGGGACTCTTAGTCACAGATTTTCAGTCTAGTGGGATTCTTAACCATAGAGTCCTTGGTCATCAGGACTCATGATCAGCCATCAGATCAGGTAAGAACTTCTATTGTATGTGACCCCATAGGTTCGAATCCTAAGCTGGTAGTACAAGAACTGATTTTCTGTACCGATCGATGTGACCATCTAGCAATAGTCTCCAACATCCGGATAGGTTGAAAAGTCATAATGCAATAAAGATAAACCTATGGCATATGGTTACCGTATAATTCATCATCTTAACCTCGATGCTCAAAGGATGATCTAGGATTTACTATCAATTCTAAATTCATCCATAATGTATTTCAAAATTTAGTGTCCATTACATGGACCACCCCAGTCGAGGATTTGCTAAATTGAAATATAGTGATGCACTTGCTCCAACACTTGGAGGGGTCAATCCCATCTTGACTCATGCACCGACTTCATAAGTACTTGACTGCATATAGTAGCCTTCCATCATTGAATTAGAAATTTAGGTAGTCTGGTACCTAGATGTAGCGAGTTGTTTGCAAGTCACCATGGTGATATCAGGTCTAAGGGACACTTATACCCATATCCTTTACGAGCAACTATTAATAGTAGAGAGCTCTGCAGTTGGATTACGTTCAATGAAATGTACCCCTATACTTCACCTATATGCCATAACAGTATCTTCATACTTCTTAGTTAAGAGGATAACCAATACTTATGGCACACAATGATCTACACTTATGGCACACAACGATCTATACTTGATACGTTATCGTCCTAGGTAACAACAAATCATTTGGTCGTGAATTGGTTTTAAGGACTAAATGATAAATCCTTCTTTGTCGAATCTAAATAGTCCTAAAGACTTCATCACATAAGAGTTCATTATAAAAAAGATGCACAAAAGTGATGAAATGCCAAAATAATAATTTTATTTATTAATAATTTAAGTATAATTACATTTAGCTCAACCATTTATAACTTAGATGATTGACTTTAGGATACATTTTCCAACAACTTCCACTTAGACTAAAGTCACTCAGAACAATATCAAATATCCATCTTTCATTTGTGATTGTCAAACTCTTTGATTCCAAGAGTCTTAGTAAAGGGGTCGACTACGTTCTTCTTTCTGTCGATCTTCTAAAGCTCGACATCATCTCATTCCACTATCTCTTGTATAAGATGGTAGCGACACAGAATATGTTTGGTACACTAATGTACCTTCAACTTCTTCGCTTGAGCTATGGCTCCAATGCTGTCATAGTATAATAGAATCGGACCATCCAAGGGGGGTGCCACTCCCAGCTCACTGATGAACTTCCATAGCAATACTGCTTCCTTCATAGCATCGAATGCCGTGACATACTCCGCGTTGTACATAATTGACCATGGTGTGCTGCTTGGAACTCTTCCAGTGGATCGCTCCATTGTTCAGGATAAACACATAATCTGACACACTCTTACTGTCATCGTGATCTGACTGAAAACTGAAATCAGTGTATCCCACAAGTTTCAAGTCAGTATCTCCATAGATGAGCCACTGATTCTTAGTATTTCTTAAATACTTCAGGATTGTCTTTACAATTTTTTAGTATTTCTCGCCTGGATCAGATTAGTGTCTACTCACTACCCCTAGTGAGGATGCTATGTCTAGTCCTGTACATATCATGGCATACATAATAGAACCCATTATCGAAGCATATGATATTCTACTCATACGTTCTCTCTCTTGAGGAGTTGTCGGATAATTCCTTTTTGAAAGAAAAAATTTATGGCCTATCGGAAGATAGCCCTTCTTGAAATTTTCCATGCTGAATCTTTTTAGTACGGTATCGATGTACATGAACTGGAACAATCCATGCAACCTTTTAGATCTATCCCTATAGATCTTTATCCCTAGGATGTAAGATGCTTCTTCCAAGTCCATAGAGAATTGCGACGATAGCCAAATCTTTATTTTCTGTAGAGCAGGGATGTCATTCCCGATTAAGAGAATATCATTCATATACAAAACAAGAAATACGACTACAGAACCATTAGCCTACTTATAGATGTAAGGTTCTTCTCCGATCTTAACGAAACCATATGTTCTGATCATCTTGTCAAAACACATGTTCCAATTTTAAGATGTCTGTTTCAATCTATAGATGGATCTCTGAAGCTTGCATACCTTGGACTCGTCTGTGGTTGTAAAACCCTCAGGCTGTATCATATACACCTTTTCGTTTAGCTCTCCATTTAGGAAAGTTGTCTTCACATTTATTTATCAGATTTCATAGTCTAGGTATACCGCTATCGCAAGCATGATCCGAATAGATTTAAGCATTGCTATCGAAAAAAGCATCTCATCATAGTTAATACCATAATGCTGACGATATTTCTTAGCAACCAGATGGGCTTTATAGGTCTCTACCTTTCCGTCTGTACCTTATTTTTTTTAAAAAAAATATTTACACCCAATGAATTTTATCCCTTCAGGTGGATCAACCAATGTCCATATACTATTGACCTTCATGGATTCCATTTTGGACTTCATGGCTTCTAGCCATTTATTGGAGTTAGACCTCTGCATGGCATCCATATAGGTGATCGTATCCTCGTCGTTCTCATCGAGTTCGACTGGATTACCATCCTAGATCAAAAAATCATAGTATCTGTCCGATTGATATGATACTCTACTGGATCTTCTTGGTGCCTCTTCAACAGGCTCTGGATTTGATCTTATCAAATTCAATTCTATAGGTTCACTAGAATGTGTTGGTTCTTCTACCTATCAAGCTTCACTAAGCTCAATATTAGAGGCAGCAGTTCCTTCTATAAGAAATTTCTTTTTCAATAAGACTGTCCTATTACCAATGAGCATCTTTTGCTCTTCAGTAAGATAGAATTAATAACCCCTAATTTTCTTAGGATATCCTATGAACAATTATTTATCGGACCTAGGTCCAAGCTTTTTTGGTTGTAAACATTTTACATAAGTCGGACATTCTCAAACCCAAGGTAAGAGAGTATCGGCCTACGTCCAGTCCATGTCTCATATGGTGTCTTTGCGACAAACTTGCTCGAAATATTATTCAAAACAAAACAAGCAGTCTCGAGTGCATACCCCCAAAATGAAATTGGCAGACTTACAAATTCCATCATGGACCAAACCATATCTAACGAGATTCGATTCCTTCTTTCAGATACATCATTATGCCGTGGTATTCTAGGAGGGATCCACTGTGAGAGAATCCCATTCTTTCCTAGATATATCAAAAATTCATTAGAATGGTATTCACCTCCTTAGTCAGATTGAAAAGTTTTAATATTCTTCCTAAGTTATTTTTCTATCTCATTTCAATATCATTTGAATATTTCAAACGAATCAAATTTACTTTTCATAAGATTGACATACCTATACCTAGATAAGTCGTCAGTAAATGTAATGAACTAGTAGGACCCATCTCTAGCATATGTATTCATAGGTCCACATACATCAGTATGTACTAGACCCAGAAGCTTGGTGGCCCATTCACCCTTTTCAGTAAAAGGTGGTTTGGTCATCTTACCAAGAAGACAGGATTTATAGTTGGTCAACGATTCACAATCATTGATGTCAAGAATATGCTCATTGACTAACTTGTTGATCCTATTAATATTTATATGATTGAGCCTACAGTGCTAAAGATAGGCATTAGTGACATTATCTAATTTCGAACGTTTATTTGACGTGTACATTACACTAATAGGCTATGATAAAACATAAATATCATTTCTTAATTATCCTTGCATTATTGTAACATCATGCATAATAATATTGCAACAATGTCCTTTTATTGATAAATTATAACCATCCTGAGCCAAAAGCCCAACCGATATTATGTTCATCATAAAAGATGGACAATAGTGCCAATCACTTAAAATGACATTATTATTTTTGAAAACAAGCTCAAGAGTTCCAAATGCTAGGACTGGAACATTTCTTCTATCCCTAATATTAAGGAATCTTTCATCGTCCTCAAACTTTCTACCAATTTGAAGTCCATGCAATGAATTGCATATGTGTACTGGACTCTCGATATCTAATACCTAGGTAGATGTATCACATATAGTGAAATTGCAAGATGTTATCATATAACATCCTTGCCCAGCAATACCTTGCTGGTTATCCCTATTCAACCTATTCAAGTTAAGAGGATCATTCCTCTTCGGATCTATTTTATTAGGATCACCACTAGACTTCTCATATTTAGGTCCTAAATGCTTGCTACTGTCCAACAGTGGACGGAGCGGACTTACACTAACTATTCTATTTATTTAAAAGAAAAATATGAAACCTTATTAGTACTCGAATTATTTAAACCCTAAAGACTTGGACTTTAGTCTAAAGGTTCTCTCACTATTTTTAATGAATTGATAGCCTCTACCTCCAATTCAAGAAATTACACTAACTCCTTAGTAGGTACTGAAATCTACATAAACTACAGATGGGCCTGAGGAAAGCTCTGGCTAACCCATGTGCATCTACAGGTAGGTTCATAATTAATTATTTTTCTAAATAATTTTTAGTATTTAGATTTTGCACTAGATGCCAAGTCAGTAGGCTATGGCCTCCACTGAAAAGGTCTGGTTAGGTCCAACCATTAACATGATTGACTTCGATTCATCAAACCAATGATAACCAGGCTCGAGAAAAGCTCTGACTAATCTGATTATCATTAAGAGAGTGTCATCTAATCATCATATAATGTACAGTAATTTCAACATCCAAATGAATACCAGGTGTAAGGCACCTCCAATGTCCACTCAGAAAATTGGACTCATTTCTATTCATCTTAATGGGAGGCTATGACTCGATTATTCTCATAATTTAGTCATTTTAAGGATCTAATAATTTAGAAAATTTAGATTATTTATGATTTAAAAGAGGACACAAACTAATTTCTCCCACTGACTTCACCAAGTCAAATCCTTCCATTGACTTCATTAAGTCAATAGATTAGGATTAGGATCAATTTAGGTCCATGGGCACCTAATTCAGTCTTACTGATTAAAATCAGTCAAACTGATTACTAGTGATATGGGTCAGCTTGAATCACTAAGTGATCTAATTAAATTCTAATCAATCATGTCAGTCAAGTAAATGAGATCAGTAGAAGGGATATGCCATTAACTCGTCAAAAATCGAATCAGTGCGAGTAGCTTTCAATTAAAAACTACTGATCTAAACTGCTAAACTTACCTTAGACACCAACCAATAAATTATGTTTAATCTGATCAACTTAGTAATTTCGGATTTGACCATGTAGCCTTGAATCAAGTCCATCTTGATTTCGTTAAAGATATGGACTCATTCAACTATAACTATTGAAGTTGATTTTAGAGTATCCATGATCTAATCTAATTCAACAGTTGATTAGATTTGATCAATTACTCTAGATTAATCCTTTCTTTAACTAATTATTGGTCTTAACCCAATTTAATGGACCTAATTTATCTAATCCTTTTAACCTACGGTCCTATGACTTTATCTTAGAATCTTTAATTTACAATTCTAGATTCTATAAATAATACTTAATTCTTTTAATTAAGTTTTTGGGCTGATGGATTAGATTTCGGCATTTTAAAAATAATTTTTAAATTTTAAAAGATTCTTTTTTAGTTTTTGTTTTCTAAATGAGTCGACTTATTTCAAAAATAGGTTGGCTCATTTCTCAAACAACAACCTATTGCTAGTTTTAAACAGAAAATCAAGCATAATGAAAATTAAATCATGAATTACCTTTTAGATTTAATCTAAACACATTCATGTTTAACTTTCTAATTGAAATAATTTCAATCAGTAAAATCCTTTCACTATTCATCTTAATGAATGAGTTCATGATGGCATCCCTACCGTCATAAGGGATCCCCATTGAATAGACGGAGATGGCCTTTAAACCATACTTGTCCCTTATGACTGGACATCTTGGTGGCTCATTCATCCTTGATTACTAAGTTATCTGGATCTAAAACATATCATATATGTAGGCATTTAATTTTTTTAATTATATATTAAAACATGTCAAGCAACCCTTGCTCTGATACCACTGAAGGAAATCAAGTAGGATTTGTAGCATGCTTTTCGAAAATATTTTCAAATTTTACAACAGCAGAAGCTAAAATTAATCAAATATTAATCTACTATATGCATTGATCATATCAATAAACCATACTCAGGATCTAGACATGCTAATATGTAATTTGATATTCAAATGCGATCCATCAGCAAATCAAATTTGCTGATCGATTTGAGTTAAGTACTCGATACCTTTATGCGAGTAGCTGATCTCTGCGATCTGAATCCATCCGAAGAAGTTGTGGTATCACGCTATAGCCACACACTTGTTCGACCTTTATGGTTGGTCTATATGAAGCTCTTGGTCCCAACCAGCTCCACTAGAATGCGAGCTCCTCGTCGAGGCCTTCATTGGTAGATCATAATCGATCTAATTGATTGTCTTTTTTTTTTATCTTCCGGATGCTCCAGCAAATCAGAACTTGCTTTTTGGAGGATGATGAGGTGGTGATTCAAATTTGGTTGCGATCTGATGCTCACAGTACTCGATCTCTCCGTCCGAACCCAGGATCCCAACCCTAGGGTTTTTCACTCACCAAAAATCTTGACGCCTAGAAACTCTCTCATGCCCTTTCTCGAATGAATTTCTCTATGAAACAAATTTTCATGGATAGAGGAGACTCTCTCCTACTAGTCGCCTACATTCAAAATAATTTTAAATTGGCGAGTAAAGAAAACAAAATTCAAGTATGGGCGTAAGAGTATTTTTCTCTCTTTTTGGACTTTTATCTCACCCAAAAGAGTGCGCCCCACTCTTTTTCTCTCTCTAAGAAATCCTCCCCACATCCCACTTAGAGTCTTCATGCCAAAACTCGCACGCCCCATTTAAAATCCATATTTAAATGGGCGACATCCATGGATAATACGCGTGGGAGTGGATAAGAGGTGTTGGTTGAACTAGTTTCAATCAACCAATTCAAATCAAATTCAAATCACCCTCCTATCCCTTTCCACCACACAAACCACATGAGAAACTCATAGGAGGACTTCCCACAAGTGCGCCTCTACTTTGAACAATTCAAAATTGGGCGACAAAAGCATGGGAGGCGTGGAGATTGGATAGGATTGATGGTTAAGAGATTTCAAGCACTCATTTGATTTCAAAAATCAAATGAGCTTCTTATTTTCCTCCAATGCCCCTTTCAAGTGTTTGACGTGCAGGACTCTCCTTCTACATGCCCATACTCAGCAATGCAAAAAAAAAAAAGTGCATGAGAAACAAAAGAGGGCGTGGAGAAGAGGATAAGGTGAGGTTGTTCCAACTTCTAACTGCATGTCTTTGAATTCAAAATTCAAAACGGTCCATCCTAATCCAACTCTAAGACCAGGTCAAAGGCAGAAAGAGGAGGGCGCAGATACCTTCTTTTGTAAGAGAAATCACATGCAAGTTCAAAACTTGCATGGAGAAAAGGGCATGAGTCACAGTGGGTGCAGGGAGATTGGTTTTGAATTTCAAATCATATTTAATTTGGTCCAAATTGATTTCAACTAAACCAATTAATATAGACCTAATTAGACTAGATCAAATCCAACTAAATTAGGCTTAATCCAACCCAATAAAATCCTAATCAAATTAGTAATTAATTAAGTCTAGCCCCTAATCAAATCAGGATCAAATCTTCCACAGCGATTAGGTCATCTCATGACCTGATCGGATCAAACTCAATCAAATTAAATTCAATCGAACTTGATCGAATCCTCATCGCTCAATCGAATTGAGCTAATCTGCAATTAAATTGCTAATCAATCCTTCAATAAATATAGAGTCCCAATCAGATGGGTGTCCGGACAATAGAGTCATATCAATATGAAACTCCTGAAGAGTCCCAAATGAATGAAATTCACGATCTTAGAGTTCCAGACCAGTAGGACTCTTGATTTTCAGACAAGTAGAACTTAGAGTTCCAGTTTACTGAAACTCTTGGTCGCAGAGTCCCAGTCCAATAGGACTCTTGACCATAGGGTCCTAGGTCATCAGGACTCATGATCAGCCATCAAATCAAGTAGGAACTTCTATTGTGTGTGGTCCTATAGGTTTAAATCCTAAGCTGGTAGCGCAAGAACTGATATTTTGTATCAATCGATGTGACGATCTAGCAATGGTCCTCGACGTTCGGATAGGTTGAAAAATCATAATGCAACAATGACAAACCTGTGGCACATGATTATCGTATAATTCATCCCCTTGACCTTGATGCTCAAAGGATGATTTAGGATTTACTGCCAACCCTAAAATTCATCCATAGTATATTTCAAAATTCATTATCCCTCTCATGGATCACCTCGATTGACTATTTGCTAAGTTAAAATACAGTGATGCACTTGCTCCAACACTTGGAGGGGTCAATTTTATCTTGATTCACGCACTGACTTCACAAGTACTTGACTGCACTCAGTAGCCTTCTATTATTAAATTATAAATTTAGTTAGTCCAGTATCTAAGTGCAGTGAGTTGCTTGTAAGTCACCGTGGTGATCTCAAGTTTAAGGGACATTTATACCCATATCCTTTGCGAGCAACTCTTGACAGTAGAGAGCTCTCTAGTTGGATCACGTTCAGTAAAATATACTCCTATACTTCATCTGTATACTATAATAGTATCTCTATACTTCTTGGTTAAGAGGACAACCAATACTTATAATGCACAATAATCTACACTTGATACGTTATCGTTCTAGATAACAATGAATCATTTGGTCGTGAACTGATTTTAAGGACTAAACGATAAATCCTCCTTTGTTGAATCTAAATAGTCGTAAGGACTTTATCACATGAGAGTTTATTACAGAAAGATGCACAAAAATGATGAAATATCAAAATAATAATTTTATTTATTAATAATTTAAGTATAATTATATTTTGCTCAACCATTTATAATCTAAATGATTGGCTTTAGGATATATTTTCCAATAACTAGGCCTTCCATTATATCTTATATGAGAACAAGCTATACAAGAGGTCTTATTTCTTACCAATTCTTAAATGCCTCTGACAATTTGAAGCTGTTTATGCCTTGAGGAAAGTTCATGAAGGAGTATGTGGAAACCATCTTGGAGCTGATCATTGTCCTATAAGCTACTCCAACAAGGGTATTATTAGCAGACCATGCTGTAGGATGTAGTCAATTATATAAGAAAATATGATCGATGCCAAAGGAATGCTAATGTCCAAAGGCAACCGGCCTCCTTGCTTACATCCTTGAGCGCTCCATGGCCATTCGCATAGTGGGGAATGGACATACTTGGATCATTTTCCATAGCATTCGAACAATGAAAATTTCTTCTGATAGCAGTAGACAACTTCACAAAATGGGTTGTGGGCGAACATTTGGCAAAAATTACTGAAGCTAAAATGCAAGATTTCATTTGAAAATCAATAGTGTGCAAATTTGGCCTACCTCGAATATTGATCACCAATAATGGGTGCTAGTTTACAGGAGCAAAATTTGCTGAATTTTGTAAGGACTTGAATATCTCTCATCATTTCACATTTGTAGCCCAACCCCAGGTGAATGGTAAAGCTGAAGTAACAAATAGAGTCTTGCTACAAGAAATAAAAGCAAGAGTTGAGTGGGTGAAGGGAACATGGATGGACAAACTCTATCATATACTCTAGGCTTATAGAACTACTCAGAGTTGCCTACTGGATAAACTCCATTTGGCTTGGCCTTTGGGACTGAGGCAGTCATTCTGGTCGAACTTGGGCTACCCTCTGTATGAGGTCAAGACTTTAATAAATAAAATAATTCACAGGATCTTAGGGCTAATCTCGATTTGCTGGAAGAAAAAAGAAAGAAAGCTCAAATTTGGATGGTGGCCTACAAACAAAAAGTGGCTCGGTATTATAATTCAAGGGTCGGGAGTAAAATTTTCTAGATTGGGGATCTGGTGCTACGTCGAACAAAAGTTTCTTAACCATAAAATCAAGGCAAGCTTTCTTCGAACTGAAAAGATCTTTATGAAGTTGTTCGATCAAAAACTTACCGCATAAAGGAGCTTAGAGAAACTATACTACCTCGACCTTTGAATGTGAAAAATCTGTGAATGTACTATCGATAATCATATTTTAATAAAAATTCTTTATTTTTAACATTCTTATCTCTTGTGCAAGTTGAGTGGTGGTAGAAAATAAACAAGCTATGAATGTACTATCGATAACCATATTTTAATAAAAATTCTTTATTTTTAACATTCTTATCTCTTATGCAAGTTGAGTGGTGGTAGAAAATAAACAAGCCGAGTTTCGTTCTTAAAAGAAGTGGAATATGAAGGCCTCTGATTCTTTAATAGGAGATTAACCTCATCTTAACGAGGGTGAAAGCTTTCGATTCTTAAACAAGAGGTTAACCACATCAGGAATAGGAGGTGAACCTCATCCTGACGTGGGTGAAGATCCTTTTAAGGAATATGAAGGCCTTCAATTCTTAAATAGAATATTAACCTTATCTTAGCAAGGATGAAGGCCTCCTATTCTTAAATAGAAGGTTAACCACGTTAGAAACAGAAGGTGGACCTTATCCTAACATGGGTAAAGATACTTACGAGAGATAAGAAGGCCTCCAGTTCTTAAATAGGAGGTTAACCATGTCAGAAATAGGAGGTGGATCTTGTCTTGACATGGGTGAGGATCCTTGCAAGGGATATAAAAATAGGAGGTTAACCTTGTCTAAACGAGGATGAAGGCCTTCAGTTCTTAAATAGAAGGTTAACCTCATATAAACGAGGATGAAGGTCTCTAATTCTTAAATAGGAGGTTAACTAGATCAGGAACAGGAGGTGGATCTTGTTCTGATGTGGGTGAAGATCCTTGTGAGGGATATGAAGATCTCCGATTCTTAAATAGGAGGTTAATCTCATCTAGAATTTTGTAGAAAATAAGTTTTTGATTTTTGATTAAGGATGAACGCACAGCATCCCTACACATCATAAGAATATTCCATTGAATGAAAGGAGAGGGCCTTTAAATCCTTCTTTGTTTTTATGATCGGATGGCCAAGGGGAACGTCTTAATCAGAAACATGATGAATCTACAAAACTAGTTAGATCTACATCATATATCACATATAAAAATTGATCTAACTTAAAAACATATTTTGCATATATCTCATGTATCATATCATGGATGTTTTTAGATCTAAATTATCTCATAAATATCTAAAAAATAAAATTTAAATTTGATCATATCAAATTAAATTTATTCAAGACAACTTTGTAGATCTATTTTACAACTAGTCTAAACATGCATCAATCATATCTCATATGAACAAAATTAAATAAATTTAATTTTTATTTTTTAGATCTAATTATAATATTTATAATATCAAAAAATAGTAAATAAATAGATCAAAAAATTATAATTAATCAAATTAAATTTATGATGATGTTAGACCACACATAGAACAATTCTATTCCTAGTCTAGACATACATCTTAGATCAAAATTATTTAATTTTAATTTTTTAATTTTAGATCTAATTACATCTCATGTGACATCTAAAATTATCTAATTATCAGATAAAAAATATATTAAAATCATATCTAATTAATTATGAAAATCTGACTCTGATGTCAGTTGAAGAAAAAAATCTATTTTTCGGATCAGGTTCGTTTAGATCTGATTAGATCAAGAGGAATATTTTAAAATTTTTTTCTTAGATTCAAATTAGATCTGAGACTCTTCAGATCTGATTTTATCGATCTGATAAAATAAAATAAATTAAATTAAATTAAATCTAATTTAATTATATCTTATTATGGGTAATCCTATTATCCTGTGATGATCTCAATGTTTGCCTGAGATTTTGGATGTAGCCACGCAAGCACCTGACCTCTATCGATATCCATTTGGATAGGATCTAGAGATCTTCTCTTCAATCTATCTTCTAAAAATTAGATCTGGATTTGATCTTGAAGGTTTTCAAAACGACTTTTGAAGATCAGCCATTGTCTCTTGCAGCAATGCTGCCTTCTTTTTTTTCTATCGCCTTTCTCTTGCTCGGATCGCACCAAACTCGCACCCAAAAAACTCTTGGACGTGGATAGGAGAGAGAGGACCTGAAGGTGGCATGGAGATGGAGGGAGAGAAGCCTTATGGCATGGGCAAAGGATAGAATCTCTTTCTTCTAGGTGCAGACAGGGTTTATATAGATCATGCTGCGTCATGCAATGCCACATCATCCCGACCAATCACGACTCTTTATGCAATTAGATCTAAATTTGATTGGTGGAATGACATCATCTAATCCAATCATATTAGAGTCCCTCATAAACCTCCTTAGGCGGTGCAAAAATTGGTCAAAGAGGACTCTTTGGCGCCACCTAAGTTGAAACCATGAAGCAACCTAGAGTCCCATCTGTATGGGACTCCAGGCATGATCCTCATGGGATGCACGCCTCCCTAGGCATGCGCCCCCTTTCTTTCTGCTTTTTAGTAGGGGATAAGGCCCCATGTTCTTTCCTATGGGTGCATGACACATGGGCAGATGTATAAAGGTCAAAGGTTAACATTTGATCAAAGTCAAAAGACAAGATTTAGTAGGTGATGAAAAATGTTAGGTATTGTCTCAAATTCATCTCATAAATTAAGATGATCCTTTTCTGATCTGGACGAGCTTCAGTCAGACCAAGTAAAGATTCTTGAGTGAGCCCAAACATATTTAGCTCAGTCGAGATAAGCTTTAATGATTGTTGGAGGAGAACATTAGGCTCAATTGTGTGCTAGCACAATTCTCTTGAACCTAATTGAATCTTATTCAAATCAATTGAATTGGATTAGTCCAATTGATGATATCCAAATCCAAACCTTTGTTTGTGTGATCCAGTTAGGTTCAGTTCCATATGATAATGGGATACATTGCGATCTCTATCATTGACATCATCGAAATACCTTTCGATGGATCAAAACTTTTTTGATTCAGACAATTAGTATGATTGATCATTCAAATCATTATAATTGCTCTCAAAATCTATCAGTAACACCTAGCAGCATATGGTAGCAATCCATCAGAACTGAAAATGAACCTCTTGATGTAGTTACCTGTGCGATTAAGTTTCTCCATCTTGAGCTCCGATCAGATTAGGGTTAAGATGATCTCGTCAAATCCTAATTTCCGTCATATGAATTAATCATTCGATTCAAGTTTAATGTGAAAATTCTAATAAAAACTTTTTCTATTATTTCACTCTGTGATGGCCATGGGCTTATGGACTTGATTCTCATAATCATCATAGGGCTTCTCCTTATCTACCGAGGTAGATAGATTTTCTATTGGTGCAATCCAATTCCTGCAATGAACATGCTATAGCCAACATACACCTTAGGATTCCGAATGGCTAGGAGATCGAGTTATGGTGTAGTCAAACTATAACACCCTCAAGGTGAACTATCGATGCACCTTAGGTCAAAGAACCAGATACACCATTGTAGTTTCGAGCCAGTCATCAACGAGAAGGTAGACTTCCTCATAACTGCTCGAGGTGGTCATACTCAGTGCCCTCGTTCTCTAACGAGTACCTGTACTCTCGCTCTGATGTCTCTACATCATAGACTCAAGACTCATCTATCCTAAAGAAGCGATTGTACATCAATCTTTCGGATCAATCACCATCCTCATGATGATCCTATAATCGGGAGCATTTTAGGAGTTAATAATGAAAATTCATGTCTTAAATTTTCAACTCTTAAAAATATGAACTATCATTACCATTAACTCAAGGGATGTATCACAGATGCTTTCAAATACATATTATGATAGAAAATAATTTATTTTATTATTTATAGTCAAAATTATAATTTTGCCCTTAGATGTGTATTACAAGTGTCAGCCAATTTTGGCTTTTAGGGCACACATGTCTAACAATGACTAACCTAGTGGCTTGGGTTAGCTTGAATCATCGGCAATCTCAATACAAAACTTGATCGGCCCAATTAGCCAGGTAAGTGAGATCAGTGAAAGAGATATGCTATTAACTCGGCCTTGAATGAATCATGGGTGAGTAGCTTTCAATTAAAAACCATCGATCATATCTGTCGGACTTATCTTAGGCACCAATTTATTAATCTAGAATTGATCGAGTTCGCCTACAATCCAGGCTCAAACCATGGAGCTAGGTTAGGTCTTGAAGTGATCGATCACATGTGGTTGTTGTTAGGATTTGATGTCTCGAATTTGATCCACAATAGAGAAGAATCAGTATCAGCACAATAGTCGAGCTGGCTCGGCTACGGGTTCGAGCCAGCTCGAGCTGAGATCGAGCTAACTCGAACTACAGTCGAACTGGTCCTCTCAGGCAGAAGAAAGCAGGTGTTCGAGTGAGACGCAGTCGAGCCAGCTTGATCTCTGACAGAGCCTGCTTGATGAAGGCAAACAGAACATGACAAGATTTTCTGTTTGGACTCTGATTGTGATTAATCCAAGAGGTCTATGGGAGTTGTGCATGGACCATAAGATCCAGCAGTCATGGAGGGTTACGGTCATGATCTGATAGTTGGAAGATATTCCAAGATTTCATCATGATCCTGTTCGACCCATATTAGGAGATAGAGTCCTATTAGGACTCCTGTGAACTACTGAGAAGAGGATTCTCATCCTATTTAAAGGCCTGCGATGCTATGGAGTGTGGCATGGCATGTATGGCACAGTGTGGCATAAGTGGCAAGTAGAGACATGCAAAGAGGCTCAGATAGCCATCGAGAGAAGCTTGGTACAGTACCAAATACGTGTAGCCCGTGAGAGAGAGACTGAGGTACTTGTAGGTAGCAATAGATGCATAGCATCCGGCATGGAAGCCATGAGGGTAGAGCATCTTGTAGTCGTTGAGGACCTTCTTGGGGATTTTGAGAGAGCTTTTATGAGGGTAGCTTCTAGTTGAGATAGATTTACGTACAGCGAGTTGAGAGTGTGTGTTCTTCTCTTGTACTTACTTTTTTCTTTCATAGTGGAGCTTTGCAAGTCCCGTGGAGGCGAGCCTTTAGACTAATTCATGTACTTGATTATTCTTATTTTATTTTCTTCTTTCTTTCTGTCTTAATAATCTGGTACTAGATACTCAATAAGTAATATTAGAGCAAGTTGATATCACAACATGTAAATCGATCTTCACCAAACTTATAACTATTAGTCTAGTCAATTTAGCACTTTTGATCCCACCTAACCAACTCTTGATTCGGTTTGATCAATTGCTCAAACTAAACCTAATCAAGATACCCACACCCTGAACCCATATTTTATGAAGATGTCTTAGATCTTTAAATTATTAATTTTTAGATCTAATATGTTTCATAACTTAATTCTTAATTAAGTGTAACGGGATTCAGAAAAATAAAGCATGAAAATAGATCCTAGAATTTTTGGATCTAAGGTTTAGTAGAAAGTAAATTTTGATTTTTTGATTGACGACAGACACACAGCACCCCTATACGCCATAAGAGCATCCTATCGAATGGAAAGTGAGGGCCTTTAAATTCTTCTGACTCTTATGATCGGACGGCCAAGAGAAATGCCTCAAATAGAAAATGATTTACTACTACTAGAACTAGATCTACAACATATATCACATATATGAATTTAGATCTATTCTAAACATGCTTTGCATACATCTCATGTATCATTTTAGATTACATCTCATGTAATAAAAATCATAAAACATTTTGATCTAATCAAAAATTAGATTCAGATCTAAAATAATTTAGATCTAGAACCTAAAATCGCAGCTCTGATACTAGTTGAAGGTTTTGATGGACCGGCCTAATCGAATCAGCTATAAATAGTAAATTTTTTTAAAAAAATTTTCTAATTTGATTAGATCTGAAGGTTCTCAGATCTGATTGTATAGCATGCACTACTTTGGGTATTCGAAATACTACCTTTCGAGTAAATGCTTTACACGCAACGATGATCTAAAGCTGTCCCGTGGTTCGACTTGAGGTGTGCATGCGTCCGGCCTCAATCAGTATCCACTCGAATCAAATTTGGAGGTCTTCTCCTTCTGGATTTAATTTTTGAAAATCAGATCTGGATCTCCTTCGTGTGCCTTCGATCTGATCTCCGATAGTAATCGATCAACACAAGATCGGGAATTTCTTCAACTTTGACTTGTGCAGACAGCACCTCGACACTCGAAGATGTAAATGGCCCAACACTAGGGCGTGGGAGAGATGAACAAGAGGAGGTAGAGGAGGCATGGAGAAAAGGAGCAGAGCTTCGCTATATGCTGATGGAATGGTCAAACACTTTGGCCTAGTCCCCTATTTATAGAGAATATGGGAGATCTAGAGTTCTAGGGCTTTAAGCAATTGATCGGGTCAATTTGCTTAAAGTAGAAGAACTCTCCACAAAGCCCCAAGCCCCATTCAGATTTTTCATGGGTTTTTGTCACACAAAATCCCACAAAAGAGTGTGCCACCTTATCCAGATAAGGTGTTGGCGCAATGATGAAAATGTCCTTTGAGTTTGAATTGGTTTGAATTCATTTAATCCGTTCAAATGGAATTTAAACTAAAACAAACTCAAATGACTTCTCCCTTATCTAAACCACCAAGGGGCACACGCCAAGGATGGGCATGCATCCTTCTCTCTCTAGGAAACCATTTAGGGGTGCGCACCCTAAGAGAAAAAAATAGGGGGCGGACGCCCCTTTCCTTTCTTTCTTATACGCAAGACCAAGTCAAAGGGGGCGCCAACTCTTGGTGCCCCCTTGTCCTAATCCTTTTCATCTAAGACCAGGATAAGGCTTGATCTGATTAAGATAAGATCCAATTCATTCAGGATCATAAAATTATACAGGATTTCTTGATGAGCCAAATCAAATTTGATCGAGTCTAAACCAATCGGGAAATTCAATGAAGAAGAATATTTGGACCAATTGTATGCTAGCACGATTTTCTTAAACCTAATTAAATAAAATCTAAATCAATCAAACTTCATAAGTCCAATTAAAGACATCCAAACCCAAACCTTGTTTATGTTAGATATATGTGCCCTAGAAGCCAGAATTGGCTGACACTTGTAATACACTTCTAGGGGCAAAATTATAATTTTTGACTATAATTTATAAAATGGGTTATTTTCTATCACACATGTGTATTTAGTGTCTGTGATACATCCTTTGAGTTAATGGTAATGATAATTCATATTTTCAAGAGTTGAAAATTTAAGACATGAATAATCATTATTAACTCATAAACAGCTCCCGACCATAGGATCATCACGAGGATGGTGATTGATCCGGAAGGTTGGTGTACGATCGCTTCTCTTTAGTAGATGAGTCTTGAGTCTACGGTGTAGAGACACCGGAGCGAGAGTACAGGTACTCGTTAGAGAACGAGGGCACTGAGCGTGACCACCTCGAGTAGTCATTAGGGAGTCTACCTTCTCGTCAATGACTGACTCGATGCTGCAGTAGTGTGTCTGGTTCTTTGACCTGAGATGCATCGGCAGTTCACCTTGAGGGTGTTATAGTTTGACTACACCATTACTCGGTCTCCTAGCCATATGGAACCCTGAGGTGTATGTTGGCTATAGCATGTTCATTGTAGGAACTGGATTGCATCAAGATGGGATCTATCTACCTCGGTGGTAGAGGAGTAGCCCTATGATGATCATGAGAATCAAGTCCAGAAATCCATGGCCATGGTAGAGTGAAATAATAGAAAGAGTTTCTATTTAGATTTTCACATTGGACTCGAATCGAATGATTACATCATATGACAGAGACCAGGGTTTGACGAGTTCACCTTAACCCTAATCTGATCGGGGCTCAAGATAGAAGAACTGAATCACACAGGTAGCTGCACCAAGAGGTTCGCATTCAGCTCTGATGGGTTGCCACCATATACTGCTAGGTGTCACTGGTAGATTTTGGGAGCAATTAGAATGATTTAGATGATCGATCATTCTAGCTGTTCGAATCAGAAGAGTTCTGATCCATCGAAAGGAGTTTCGATGATGTCTATGATAGAGATCATGATATATCCCATTACCATACAGAACTGAACCTAACTGGATCACACAAACAAGGGTTTGAATCTGGTGATCATCAATTGAACTGATCTAGTTCAATTGATCTGAATGAGATTCAATTAGGTTCAAGGAAATCGTGCTAGCACTCGATTGAACCTAACGTTCTTCTTTTACTATCATAAATAAGTTGTCTTGACTGAGCCAAAGGAGTTTGTGCTCAATCAGAGGCCTTCATATGGTCTGACTGGAGGTTGTCCAAGTCAGAATAGGTTGTCTTATTTGTAAGACATTACCTGCCATTTTTGGTCACCTGCCATTTCTTGTTCTTTGACTTTGGTCAAAAGTCTATCTTTGACTGGTCAAACGTTGACCATTGACCCTTTGACTTTTGACCACATGTCATGCACCTATTGGAGAGCTGGTGGGGGCCTGTCCCCCTGCCAGAACCTGGCAAGAAGAAGGGCGCACGCTAAGGGTGGCGTGAGCCCAAGTAGGAGGCGCCTAGGAGTCCTTGTTGGATAAGGACTCCACCTCCCTTTAGGATTCCAATCAGAGTTCTACTAAGAATCCAGTTTGACTGGTCTTAGGCGCCCTCTAAGGAGGAATCCAGGGGTCTCTTTTTCAACCAATCAGATTTAGATCTGATTTCACAAAGGGTTGTGATTGGTTGAGAGGAAGAGGAGTTGGATCACAAGAGGTCTATAAATAAGACCCTGCGCCCAACCCTAATCCTAAGTGAATTCAATAGAGATTTCCCACGTCCAAGGCTGCCTCTCCCCTCCTTCTCCACGCCATACTCTCTTCTCCCCTTGCTCTCCACGTCCAAAAGTGTTTTTGATTTAGTTTGGTGCGATTCAGATCAAGGAAAGGCGATCAAAAGCAAGAAGGCTGCGCTGGCTGCGAAAGAACGACTGCAGATCCTTCAAAAAGGAGTTTTGAAGATCCTCCAGATCAGAATCCAGAATCTGATTTTTGGAGCGTGAATAGAGAAGAAGAGGATCTCCAGATCCAGCCTGCAGTGGGATACCGTAGAGCCTAGGCCGCTTGCGTGGCTTTGATCCAGAACCTTCCGTGCAAACAGGATCATCAACAGGGTAATAGGATTACCCTATTCAGGTAAATTGAATGTGATTTAATTTATCCTTTTCATTTAATTTTTATTAAATAAATAAGAATCAGATCTGAAGCATCCCTGATCTGATACAGATCTAAGAGAAAAAAATTTTTGAAATATATCTCTTGATCTGATCAGATCTGAACGAACCTGGTCAGGGAAATCAGGATTTCCCTTCACATACAACTATAGCATTGAGCAAGTCATCGATGAGAAGATAGACTTCCTTATGACTACTCGAAGTTGGTCATGTTCAATATTCTTGTTCTCAATAAGCATTTGTACTTTTGCTCTAGTATCTTTGCATCATAAATTTAAGATTCATCTATCCTAAGAAAATGATCGTACATCAATCTTGCGGATCGATCATCATCCACATGATGATCCTATGATTGAAAGCAGTTATGAGTTAATTATGATAATATGTGTTATAAATTTTTAACTCTTGAGAATATATATTATCATACTCGTTAACCAAATATGTTATCATACTCGTTAACTAAATGGATGTATCATGGACATACAGTACATAAATAGATAGAAAGTATAACGCATTTTATTAATAATAAGTTAAAATTATAATTATATTCTTAGAAGTATTAACAAGTTCAAGTCCAATCAGAGCTTCTAGTATATGTTAGATATGTGTGTCCTAGAAGCAGAATTGGCTGACACTTGTAATACACATCTAAGGATAAAATTATAATTTTGATTATAAATAATAAAATTAATTATTTTCTATCACAATGTATATTTAAAAGTGTCTGTGATACATTCCTTGAGTTAATGGTAATGATGGTTCGTATTTTTAAGAGTTGAAAATTTAGGACATGAATTTTCATTATTAACTCATAAATGCTCTTACCATAGGATCATCATGAGGATGTGATGATTCGAAGATTGGTGTACGATCATTTCTTTAGGATAGATAAGTCTTGAGTTTATGATGTAGAGACACCGAAACGAGAGTACAGATACTCGTTAGAGAACGAGGGCACTGAAGTGTGACCACCTCAGAGTCATGAGGAAGTCTACCTTCTCTGCATGACTTGGCTGAAGCTGCAATGGTGCTTCGGTTTTTGACTAGGTGCATCGAAGTTCACTTGAGGTGTTATAGTTTGACTACACCATAACTCGATCTCCTAGCCATTCGAATCTAAGGTGTAGTTGGCTATAGCATGTTCATTGTAGAATTGGATTGCACAATAGAATCTATCTACTCGTAGATGAGGAGAGCCTATGATGATATGAGAATCAAGTCATAAGCCCATGGCTCATAGAGTGAAATAATAGAAAAAGTTTTATTAGAATTTTCACATTAAACTTGAATCGAATGATTAATTCATATGAGAAAATTAGGTTTGGAGATCATCTTAACCTAATCTGATCGGAGCTCAAGATAGAGAAACTTAATCAACAGGTAACTCACCAAGAGGTTCATTTTAGTTCTAATGATTGCACCATATCTGCTAGGGTGTACTGGTGGATTTTGAGAAATATAAATGATTTGATGATCATTAATACTAGTGTCTGAATAAAAAGTTTTGATCCATCGAAAGGTATTTCGATGATGTCAATGATAGAGATCGCATGTATCCCATTATCTATACGAATGAACCTAACTGGATCCACAAAAGGGTTTGATTGGATATCATCAATTGGACTAACCCAGTTCAATTGATTTGAATAAGATTCAATTAGGTTCAAGAAATTCGTGCTAGCACACAGATTAAGCCTAATGTTCTCCTTCAACAACATTAAAGCTTATCTTGACTGAGCAAATTGTTTGGGCTCACATCAAGGAATCTTTACTTGGTCTGACTGAAGCTGTCCAGATCAGAAAAGGATTTCTTAATTTATGAGATAAAATTTGAGACAAACCTCCATTTTTCATCACCTCTAAATCTTTTCTTTGACTTTGATCAAAATGTTATCTTTGACCTTAATATCTGCCATGTGTCATCACCCATAGAAGAGAAATGAGACTTTTCCCCTACTAAAAAGGCAAAAAGAGGGGGCGCATGCCTAGGGAGGCTGCATCCCATGAGGATCACGCTGGAGTCCCATACAGATGGGACTTCAGGTTGCTTCATGGTTTCAATTAGGTGCTGCCAAGGAGTCTTGTTTGACCAAGTCTTGGCGCCACCTAAGGAGGTTTATGAGGGACTCTAATCTGATTGGATCAGATGATGTCATTTCACCAATCATATTTAGATCTGATTGCACAAAGAGCCGTGATTGACCGGGATGATGTGGCACTGCATGGTGCAGTAGGTTCTACATAAATCCTATCTGCATCTAGAATTTAGAGTTTCTGCCCTTTGCCCACACTACAAGGCTTCTCTCCCTCCCTCTCCATGCCACCTTCAAGTCCTCTCTCTCCTATCCACGTTCAAGAGTTTTTGGGCTTGAATTTGATGCGATCCTAGCAAGAGAAAGGTGACAAGAAAGAAAGAAGGCAGCACTGCTGCAAGAGACAACGACTGATCTTCAAAAGCCATTTTGAAGATCTTCAAGATCAGATCTAGATATGATTTTTGGAGCACAGATTGAGAAGAAAAAGATCTTCAGATCCTGTCCGAGTGGATACCGATAGAGGTCAGGCACTTGTGTGGCTACATCCAGAATCTCAGACAAACATCGAGATCATCACAGGATAATAGGATTACCCATAACAAAGGTATGATTAAATTAGATTTAATTTAATTTTATTTATTTTATCAAATCAATAAGATCAGATCTGAAGAGTTTTAGATCTGATTTGGATCTAAGAGAAAATTTTTGAAATATCCCTCTTGATCCAATCAGATCTGAACGAACCTGATCTGGAAAATAGGATTTTTTCCTTCATATATATCTAACATAAGATTGACTTTCTTTTTCTTTGCTTTGTTTAGTTAGAGAATCTTTTAATTTTAATAAGTATTATTTTTTAAGTTCTGTATCTTGAACTTTGTCTACGAAATCTAATAATAGATCTTGGTCTTTGGTGATGATATAGATTTCTCCACCTATGGCTTGAGTTGAATCAGACCTTGATTCATTGTCTGAACTATCTATGTCAGAATGTAATAAAGTCTTTGAGGTTTTCTTTGATAGAATTGATTAGGTTTGATTCATCTATTTCTAAACTATTAATTTTTTATTTTGTTTTACAATTGCTACTAAAATGTCCAATTCTACCATACCTATAGCAGGCTGAAGGTTTCTTTGTTGGAGTTTTTTCTTTCTTTATAAAGGCGGTTTCTTTCCTTTTGGATGGTTTTGATTTTGATTTCGTAGGTTAGATCTTGTATGATTTTTGCTTATAAAGCCTCTGTGGTTTCCATGGTGGCCTAGGTGGCTTCCTTTTTATGCATTCTTTGCATATTTTATATTTTTTTAGGAGGTTTCCTTGGTTGTGCTAAAAGTTGTAGATCAAATTGTTCACAGAAGGTTCTTAGTTCCTTTCTGCTACTAATTTGTTCTTTTTTGCATTATTGCTTAAGCTTTATTTCGATACAGAGATTCAGCCCTTCTTCATTAACTACATTGATTAGGTCTCCATATATTAAATTGTCATATGGGATCCTACTATTGTATTGGTTCCTAAGTTTGGTCCTAATTTTTTCAGAAAAGATAGTAGGTGGTCCAGCCAGAAACTTTTCTTTCTAGTAAGAAAGATGCCCTTATACCACTTGAAGTCTTGAAGTTTTTTACATTTAAGATTTTTTAGGATTTCTGAAGTTCTATCTCTAAATTTTAAGGGGTCACCTACAAAGTATTTGGCAATTGGAAAGACTAGTATAGAAACTGCACCTTGCATATCCTGGCCATCTTCATCCTTGATAATTTGGCCATCTATAGTTTTTTTGATTGTAGTAAAGATTTGGGTTTTTTCATCGTTAGTAAGATAGAAATCCCACCAACCCTTAAGCTGGTCGGTGAATCTAGCAACTATGGCTTAGGCTATGGCATGGTCTTGGGCTCTATCTTTGATCTTGTAGGCAGTAGCTACCATAGTCATTTCTTGAAGGATATTGAGGATATTATACTCAAACAAGCGATCCATATTCCATTCGTAGATTGATATGGCTGAGTGTTAGTTTTGGGTTAAAAGCCTTTCTTCAAAGCCCAGGTCCGATATGGAAGGCCTAGACCAGTATGGTCTTTATGGGTTTGGGCCATACTATTTTGAAGAACTAGCCCATTCTTTAATTTTATTAATATGTAGGTTTGGGTTGAAAGTTTTTGGATTAGGCAAGCTTAATTCTGAACCAAAATCTTCATCTTGGATTTGGTCTATGGACTGACTTTGGATATCATCTTCTTAGGTTAGTATCGAAATTGTTGGCCTACTAAAGGGAGGATATCCCTTCTTAGGGGTATCCAAAACATTGTGAATTAATTTCAAGATTTCTAATCATTTATTAGCTTCTCCTAGCCGATCTTTTTTCTGAATTTGTTCACTATGTTTTTTAGCTACTTCAAATGGTTTAAATATTGGTGTTATGCTAGAGGACTTAATTTCTTGAGAATTTTCTTTTATCCTTGTGAGTTGATCTCCTATTATTTTTAAATTTTAATTAGTAAAATTATTTTGTTCTATAATACTTTCGGTATCCCTACCATTAACAAACTCAGGTGGATCACTCTTAATTTTGAGTGGACTTACTATCACCTCAGTTTCTTTAACGAGAACTTTTACTTTTTGGAAGGGTGAATTAATCTCTCTACTATTCTGCCTTTACCATGTTGCCAAGAAACCAAAATTTTTACTTTTAATATATTTATTTCTTTTAGTCTAGTATCCATTTCAAACCAATCAAAGAATCTCATGTGATCCTTAATCGAGTTCATGAATGAATACCAGCGAGATTCAATTTCATATCTTTATGTTTTGTTATAAGTTTTGAAAAACTCTTCTCTTTCGATTTTGTCATATTGAGTATAGAATTTTCTCCTAAGGAGGTTTTTATCTTAGATAAAATCTATGCTGATAACATTGATTTCTGGGTCAGCCATTTGGGAGTATGTTAGAGACATGTTTGGAGACTCCACACGGGCTAGTTCTTGGTAAACAGGTTGAGGTATGTTGGGCCTCAGGTGTGCTTGGGCCAAATTGACATCTAAGAGCAACTTTGCCTAAATGGAGCAATAAAAGCAGTTGATGATGAAGAAATAGCTGGGGAATTAATCCTACAACTATTGTTTCTTTCAATCCTCATTCTATTAAACCTAATTGAAACATCACATTCCTATATTATGGTGATTGTTTCAAGATGGCTATGTTCTTGCCTAATAGCTGGGGCTGACTTCTTCAGAAGCTAATCCTCCAAAAGATGGACTTGATCTCGTATTAGAGTCCTAGGAATGAACACATTTTCTTTAGTTGAATCTGTTTGGAAATAGTTTGTTTGGCCTAGGACTCTTGTACTGAGAGCTCCTATATGATTGAGAGTATTTACAATTTTGAAACATATCCTAATTAGAACTGCAGCTAGGCAAGATCCCAATAGCATGTCCAAGCCATGGAATTTGATTTCTAATTCCAAAGCCTTTAGGATATTTTGATCCTTGATTTTGAAAATCAGGTCTGTATTGCAGTTGCAGTATACCGAACCATCAAACAAACTTGATTCTATCATTCCTAAGATTGAGTCATGGTATTCAGTAAATCTACCATCCTTAAGGCACATTAAGATGGCACTATTAATGTGTCTTCTGATTAGTGATTTTACTGCTATTTGGACTAATCCTAGGTGGAGGAACTCATATTTATTTTTAAGATTTGAAATTAATTCTTGGATAATTAAAGCAATGAGCTCATGCTCTTTTGAGATTGGGATTGTTTTTTCTGCCATTTTGATCCTAGAATCTGGTATTAACCAGTTGGTTTTGTAGATAGATTTGAGGGATACTTTTGGGACTAATCATTGTTCTATTTTATCTTTTGAGAGGTCTACTATGTCTTGGAGGTTCCTTTCCTCCTGAAAGAAGAAGTTGAAAATTTTCTAGGTAAGAAACTCATCTTTACAAAAATCTAAAATATCAGTTTAATAACTATAATACTTTTCTACTTTGAATAGTATGGACTGATAATGATTTACGCCTTAAAAGCCCGCACACGACACTCAATGACCTTCAAAGGGCAAGGAACGACAACGTGTCTTATGGTCAAATGACCGTCATGCAATACCATTTAAACTAGCAGATATTATGACTATCTACCTGATATAAAAGATTGGAACAAAGACGGAGTTTGACATCTAAATACTGTAGAACTAGAACCCTTCCTGGGACAGAGGATCCAAGTCTTATTAGGGTCAGAAATGAATTTTAATTTTAAATCTCAAACCCTGTAAAAGCATGCTAAATGGATCCTATTAGGATCTGAGATGGGTTGGGTACTATTGGGGATAAACCTCGCTCCTGTCGAACTTTGGACCGGCATTTGATCAAGAAGGATTTTTGATCATAGAAGAGCTTCAACCATAGCTTCGCTTGTCCCTGGGTTGATCGACCTTTAGTATGCTTGCCGACTTGGACGAACTTCCTCCGAACTTTTCCTCCAAACGAACTCCCTTCGAACTTCTCCACCAGATGAATTTCCTCCGAACTTCTCCTTCAGTCGAACTTCCTTCGGACTTCTCCTTCAGGACGAACTCCTTCAAGATGAACTCCTTCCGAATTCTTTCCAATTGCCCAAAGGACCCCTTCCAGCCGAACTTCTCTCTGTCGCTAGAAGGACCTCGACATCAATTACTAATATAGCAAATATTAGTCAACACACAGACGATCTCAAAAACATCCGAATCTCTCTCAAACTACTATGACATGAAGTTCTTTACCACCTTTAGCAAACCCATCCGAACTTCAACTATTAAATCCCAACAGACTGGCAAGTCATGATAATGGATACCACTCTTGACTGATACATCACAACAATAGACACCATCCTCCATAACAAACTCCACTGGCCTGAGCAGCCCACTATCAGATAGTTATGACTGTTACTATCAGTTTATTGCACGCTCTGTCTATAAAAAGGATTCTCTAGATATATTTTTTCTAAGCTCTAATTTCCCTCGTTACTCTGCTCCTCAATTTTCTGAGCACTCCATTTTTGTTGATCAAAAGAACTGATTTGATCGTTGGAGGATCCTATCGAAGCTGCCACCCCCAACTCCAGATGGAACTTTATTTTGCAGGTCACCAGCGATGACCTCTACTTCCCCAACTTTAGCTCGATCCAGCATCAACCAGATTCTGCACCAACAGAATTGGTGCTAGAGATATTGGAAATTGTGTTCCAAAGCCAATCATCAGCTTATTGACGGTTGAGATATTATAATTAATTTATTAATTAATGAAAAATATTTTGGCATCTTTTTTCATCACAAGTTTACATCTTCTAATGAACTCCATTATTTCTTAAGATTATTTAGTTTTGATAAAGAGAGGATCTATCGATTAGTCCTTAAATTTGTTCATGACCAAATGATAGACTGTTAATTAGGATAACAACGTCTATCGAGCATAGATCGCTATATACCATATGGGTTGGTTATCCTCTTAACTAAGGTGTATGGAGACACTGGTATGGCATATAGGTGAGATGTATGGATACATTGTCATTGAACGTGACCAACTCCAGAGCATTCTACTATCGAGAATATCTCTGATGGGATATAAATATAAGTATCCCTTAGATCTGAGATCACTTCGGTGACTTGCAAGCAACTCACTATGCTTTGGTACTGGACTAACTGAATTTCTAATTCAGTAATAAAAGACTTCTGAGCACAGTTAAGTACTTGTGAAGTTGGAGTGTGATCAAGATGAAATTGACCACTCCAAGAGTTGAACAAGAATGTATCACTGTATTTCAATATAGCAAAATCTTGGCCAGGGTAATCCATCAGATGGATTTGATATTTTAAAATATAATGTGGACAACCTGATCAGAGTTAATAGTTGAACTCTGATGTATCCTGCGAGCATTGTGGTCAAGGAGATGAATTATATAGAAACTATATTCACATGGGTTCTAAGGATGGTGTTTTACACCTTCGACCTATCTGACCGTCAGATATCATTGCTACATGATCATTTCGATTGATACAAAAATTTATTTCTATGCTACCAACTTAGGTTCAGACCTATGAGGTCATACACATTAGAGTTTACGATCTGATCGGATAGTTGATGAACGATTCAGAATCATTCTAGGATCAAACAATCAATATGATTGGTGTTTAACTTACTGAAAGTGTTACAGGAGGATCGATTATCAATTAGATTGCTAGTTGACTTAATTTAATTAAGCCAATAGGCTGAGATTAAGTTTAATTAAATATAATTTAATTAAATTTAGTTTGGACTTGATTAGATCAAGTTCAATTGATTTATTGGATAAGCCAAGTGCAAGAAAGAACTAGTCTTAGTCTAACTAGGACTCAGATTAATCCAATTTTTTAATTTGATTAGAAAATAAATTAGAATTAAATCTAATTTAATATGATTTAATTAAGTCCTTAAATGGGTTAGGGTCTTATTTAATTAGGTTGATTTAATCTTAATTTTATTTGATTAAAAGATCTTGTTTGACCAAGTCAAAATAGGAATCCTAGTGTGACTAGGACTCCCTATCTCCTTACGCCACCTTGGTCCCAATGCCCTCCATACCTATTTTTTAGATATTTTTTATGAAAATTTTTTTCTTCCTAATTTTTGCGCCCCCTCTCTCCCTCTATGTCATATTTGGAAGTTAGGTGGAAGACCAAGTCAAAGGAGGAATTGGTTTTTTGCTTAGGATTCTATGAGATAGAATTCTTGTTGATCAAAACATCTTCCCTTGAGTGTCGCCCCCTCTTTTAATTAATTCATCTCTTATTCCATGAAAATAATCTTCTTTTTTGTGCACCCTCCCTTGGTGGTCCACACCAAAAATTCTGGAGGAAGCGCCCAAGAGTTGGACACTCCAACAACTTCCCATGTTTGGATATTTCTAGTCTAAAAATTTGACCTAACTTGGACTCTTCTTTTTTTCTATTTATTGGATGAATTTTGTTCTGATTTTTTCATGAAATATAGAGCTTTGGGAGAGATTTGGAATGTGCAAAAATTATAGGAAGAGAGTCCTTGGGCGTGGGGGTTCCATAGGCACCAAACTAGGTGTCTAGGTGAGAGAAAAAAGAAGAAGAAGAGGATCTTCTTTTAGGGCTGTTTTATTTTCAAGCTCTCCTTCTTTCTTTTAAGTTTGTTTGAGAGAGTCTTAGTCAGCAAATCCATTTTTTCTCATATTTTGAGAAATTAAGAGAGAGTATCTAAAGAATAGAATATAGCATGTTGTGCTGATCAAATCAGAAGGATTGGTGTGGCATCCAGGGGCTGTGTGATCTCTTCTCCAACCGGTCAGCGTTAGTGAAGGGAAATCCTGATTTCCCGGTCCAGGTTCGTTCAGATCTGATTAGATCAAGAGATATATTTCAAAAATTTTTTCTTGATCTCAATCAGATCTTGATATGTTTCAGATCTGATTCTTATTATTTTAATAAATAAAATAAAATAAGATAAATTAAATCAAATTTAATTTACCTGATTTGGGTAATCCTATTACCCTGTAGATGATCCTGATTGCAGCGGAAGGTTCTGGATCTTAGCCACGCAAGCGCCTGGCCTCTACCGGTATCCACTCGGGTTGGATCTGGAGATCCTCTTCTTCTCTATCACACCTCCAAAAATCAGATCTGGATCTGATCTGGAGGATCTTCAAAACTCTTTTGAAGATCTGCAGTCGTCCTTTTGCAGCAGCGCAGCCTTCTTGCTTTTGATCGCCTTTCCTTGATCTGAATCGCACCAACCAAAGTCCAAAACACCTTTTGGACGTGGAGAGCAAGGGGAGAAGAGACTATGGCATGGAGAAGGAGGGGAGAGGCAGCCTTGGGGCGTGGGAAATCTCATTTTGAATTAGGGTTGGGCGCAGGGTCTTATTTATAGACCTCTTGTGATCCAACTCCTCTTCCTCTCAACCAATCACAACCCTTTGTGAAATCAGATCTAAATCTGATTGGTTGGAATAGAGACCCCTGGATTCCTCCTTAGAGGGCGCCTAAGACCAGTCAAACTGGATTCTTAGTAGAACTCTGATTGGAATCCAAAAGGGAGGTGGAGTCCTTGTCCAACAAGGACTCCTAGGCGCCTCCTACTTGGGCTCACGCCACCCTTGGCGTGCGCCCTTCTCCTTGCCAGGTTCTGGCAGGGGGACAGGCCCCCACCAGCTCTCCAATAGGTGCATGACATGTGGTCAAAAGTCAAAGGGTCAATGGTCAACGTTTGACCAGTCAAAGGTAGACTTTTGACCAAAGTCAAAGAACAAGAAATGGCAGGTGACCAAAAATGGCAGGTAATGTCTTACAAATAAGACAACCTATTCTGACTTGGACAACCTCCAGTCAGACCATATGAAGGCCTCTGATTGAGCACAAACTCCTTTGGCTCAGTCAGGACAACTTATTTATGATAGTAAAAGAAGAACGTTAGGTTCAATCGAGTGCTAGCACGATTTCCTTGAACCTAATTGAATCTCATTCAGATCAATTGAACTAGATCAGTTCAATTGATGATCACCAGATTCAAACCCTTGTTTGTGTGACCCAGTTAGGTTCAGTTCTGTATGGTAATGGGATATGTCATGATCTCTATCATAGACATCATCGAAACTCCTTTCGATGGATCAGAACTCTTCTGATTCGAACAGCTAGAATGATCGATCATCTAAATCATTCTAATTGCTCCCAAAATCCACCAGTGACACCTAGCAGTATATGGTGGCAACCCATCAGAGCTGAATGCGAACCTCTTGGTGCAGCTACCTGTGTGATTAAGTTCTTCTATCTTGAGCCCCGATCAGATTAGGGTTAAGGTGAACTCGTCAAACCCTAGTCTCTGTCATATGATGTAATCATTCGATTCGAGTCCAATGTGAAAATCTAAATAGAAACTCTTTCTATTATTTCACTCTACCATGGCCATGGGCTTCTGGACTTGATTCTCATGATCATCATAGGGCTACTCCTCTACCACCGAGGTAGATAGATTCCCATCTTGATGCAATCCAGTTCCTACAATGAACATGCTATAGCCAACATACACCTCAGGGTTCCATATGGCTAGGAGACCGAGTAATGGTGTAGTCAAACTATAACACCCTCAAGGTGAACTGCCGATGCATCTCAGGTCAAAGAACCAGACACACTACTGCAGCATCGAGTCAGTCATTGACGAGAAGGTAGACTTCCTAATGACTACTCGAGGTGGTCACGCTCAGTGCCCTCGTTCTCTAACGAGTACCTGTACTCTCGCTCCGGTGTCTCCACACCGTAGACTCAAGACTCATCTACTAAAGAGAAGCGATCGTACACCAACCTTCCGGATCAATCACCATCCTCGTGATGATCCTATGGTCGGGAGCTGTTTATGAGTTAATAATGATTATTCATGTCTTAAATTTTCAACTCTTGAAAATATGAATTATCATTACCATTAACTCAAAGGATGTATCACAGACACTAAATACACATGTGTGATAGAAAATAACCCATTTTATTAATTATAGTCAAAATTATAATTTTGCCCCTAGAAGTGTATTACAAGTGTCAGCCAATTCTGGCTTCTAGGGCACATATATCTAACAATCTCCCACTTGTCCTAAAGCCAATTGGCTACAAGTCTAAGTCCCATCTTCTCAAGGTGGGCTTCGATCTTCTGCTGGCCCAACGGCTTTGTAAGTGGGTCTGCCACATTATCTGCGGAGTTGACTCTCTTGACCTCAACGTAACCTTTCTCAAGGTAATCGCGGATGAGATGATATCACCGTTTGCTTAGGAACTCTTCCAGCACAAACAGTCTGCCAGATGTCGACTTTCGATCATCTATATCGGACATGAAGTCCGAGTCTGTGTATCCCTGGAACTTGGAGTTCTCCGTTACCAAAGACCAACATCATATCCTTAGTTCTTCTCAAGTACTTAAGGATACATTTCACAGAAGTCCAGTGTTCTTCACCTGGATTTGACTGATATCTGCTTGTGACACTCACAGCATGGGCTATATCAGGTCGTGTACATAGCATGGCATACATGAGGCTCCCTATTGCAGAAGCATAAGGGATCTTGCTCATGCGTTCTATTTCCTCAGGTGTGCTGGGGCACATCTTCTTGGAAAGATGAATACCATGTCTGAAGGGTATTAATCCCCTCTTAGAGTTTTCCATACTAAACCTCTTTAGTACTTCCTCTATGTACATCTTCTGTGAAAGTCCTAGCATCCTATTCGGTCTATCCCTATAGACCTTAATTCCTAGAATAAAGGATGCTTCACCTAGGTCTTTCATGGAGAATTCCTTGGACAACCACATCTTGACTGATGTCAACATGGGAATATCATTCCCAATAAGGAGGATGTCATCCACGTACAATACGAGGAAGACAACAGCGCTCCCACTGACCCTTTTGAAAACACATGGTTCCTCTTCATTTTTGATGAAACCAAACTTTTTGATCACATCATTGAAACGAGTGTTCCAGCTCCGAGATGCTTGCTTAAGTCCATATATGGACCTTTGCAGCTTGCAAACCTTGTGATCAGTATCACTGGATGTGAAACCTAGCGGCTGTTCCATATAGATATCTTCCTCAAGATATCCATTTAGGAATGCCGTTTTCACGTCCATTTGCCATATTTCATAATCGAAATAGGCTGCAACAGCAAGCAATGTGCGGATGGATTTTAGCATAGCTACCGGGGAAAAGGTATCCTGATAGTCAATGCCTTCACGTTGACTATAACCTTTTGCCACCAGTCTAGCCTTGAATGTCTCCACATTCCCATCTGCACCAATCTTTCTCTTGAAGATCCATTTACACCCAATAGGTACTATACCTTCTGGTGGATCTACCAAGGTCCAGACTTGGTTTGAGTGCATCGAGTCGATTCTCTGACTTCATTGCCTCAAGCCATTTCTCAGAGTCGATATCTGATATCGCCTCGTTGTAGGTTTTGGGATCATCACCATGAGCACCATTACCTATGAGGAACATTTCCTCTACGTCCTCTGAAATAATACCTAAGTATCTTTCAGGGGGACGGGAAACTCTTTCCGATCTACGAGGTGGAGGAGGTAGTGTTCTTATTGGCTCAACCTGATTTGGTTCCACTTGGTCCTTAGCTCGTTCTGCTTGTGAGACTTTCTCATCAAGCTTAATCTGCTTTCCAATGCCACTATCTTGAATAAACTATTTTTCAAGAAATATGGCATGTCGACTCACAATCACATTGTGGTCTTCTGGAATGTAGAAATAGTATCCTAATGACTCTTTAGGATATCCTATGAATCGAGCTCTAAAGGACCTAAACTCTAACTTGTCCGCTTGTTGTCTTTTGACATAAGCCGGACAACCCCAAATTCTGAGATGACTCAGACTTGGTTTCTTACCGTGCCATATCTCATACGGTGTGGTAGGAACGGTTTTAGAGGGAACCCTATTCAGTAAATAGATTGAAGTTAATAATGAATGTCCCCAAAGAAAATCTGGGAGGTCTGTGAAGCTCATCATGGATCGAACCATATCCAATAGAGTCCGATTTCTCCGTTCTGAAACCCCGTTGAGTTGAGGTGTTCCTGGTGGAGTCCATTGAGAGACTATGCCATTTTCCTTAAGATAGTCTAGGAATTCCCGGCTAAGGTATTCACCTCCTCGATCTGATCGAAGAACCTTAATGGGTTTTCCAGTTTGTTTTTCTACTTCATGTCTGAATTCTTTGAACTTTTCAAAAGGCTTCAGACTTATGTCTCATAAGATACACATACCCATACCTAGACAGATCATCGGTAAAGGTAATGAAGTAGACAAAATTGCCTCTAGCCGGCACATCGAATGGGCCGCACACATCAGTATGTACTAGGGCAAGGAGATCTGTGGCCCTCTCCCCATGTCCAACAAAAGGGAGTTTAGTCATTTTGCCTTGAAGACAAGATTCACAAGTTGGATATGACTCAAAAGTCAATGGACTCAATAGCCCATTTTTCTCCAATTTGTTAATCCTATCTTCTGCTATATGACCTAATCTCAGGTGCCATAGATATCTGTCGTTTGGACTATCCCTAGGTCGTTTGGCATTCACGTTTTGCTCGATAGTTAAAATAGGTACATCAATATGCAACTGATAAAGACCATTAACAAGGAAACCATTTGCAATTTTATTTCTTTCATAAAGAATGTTACAATGGTCCTTAAAGAAGGTGATCACATAACCTTCTTGTGCTAAGCATGAAACAGAAATCAAATTCCTGCTAGCTGCAGGCACATAATAACAGTCTTTTAAAACTAAGTCTAAACCAGATGGTAATCGCAGAGGGTATGTTCCCACGGCTACTGCAGCAACTCTTGCTCCATTACCGATGCGTAGGATCATGTCTCCATCCCTCAGCCTCCTGCTATCCTCAAGACCCTGCATAGAAGTGCACAGATGAGCACTAGAACCAGAGTCAAGCACCCAACTGGATGCAGAAGAAACCGTAAGGTTAGACTCAATAACGAGCATACCTCCAGAAGGACCTTCCTTCTTGTTCTTCAGGGTGGCCAGGTAAGTAGGGCAGTTCCGCTTCCAATGGCCGTCGCTGTTGCAATGGAAACACTTTCCTTTGCCATCGACCTTCTTCTTCGGTTCTGCCTTCTTCTTCTTTGATCCTTCCTACCTTTTGCTTTTTCACAGACTTCTTTTTCTTTCCATAAGACTTTCTTTTGGAAGAAGTCCGTTCCATAGCAAGAACTGAGCCTTTAGAACCTTTCATAGAAAGCTCAGCGGTAACCAGCATATTCATCAACTCGGCCAAGGAATTTTGAAGTTTATGCATGTGGTAATTCATGATGAATTGCCCATATGCATCAGTCAAGGATTGCAGAATAATATCGTTCTGCAGATCCAAGTCCAACTTCACACCGAGCTTCTCAAGCTCTTCCATGTCCTTGATCATTGTCAGACAGTGATCTTGGACTGACTGCCCATCACGCATCTTAGCCTTAAAAAGTCATTTTCGTGACTTGATATTTGGCTGCGCGACTCTGTTCACCAAACATCTCCTGCAGGTGAGCCAACATTTGGCGAGCAGTCCCGATATCTTCATGTTGGCGCTGGAGCTCATCAGACATCGAGCCCAACATGTAGTATCTGGCCTTATTGTCTTCGTCAATCCATTTTTCCAGAGACGCTCTCTGTTCAGTGGATGGACGAGCTGGTAAGGTGGGAGGGTCCTGGTCCAAAACATGTGTTAACTTCTCTGAACCCAAAACAATTTTGTAGTTCCTGAGCCAATCTTTATAATTGGGTCCAGTCAGTCTATGTGTGTCTAGGATACGTGCCAGTGGGTTGGACGCAGACATTTTCCTGTAGAGAGTCAAAGATTCTAGTTAGATACTGTAATTTTGACTTGACCAATTTGTTTAGGGATTTTATTTTTAAACAAATTAGCTCCCACTATTTTCTCGGATCCCTACACTCCCTCTGTAGAGATGCGAAAATCTCCACGATTGATGATTTCTAGTGGGTGGTGCGGTCTCACCAACTGACTCATCACCTCACCTAACAGTTATTGGTGATGGGTTAGCCAATGAGTGAACAACTCTTGTTCAATGATTCTCTAATCATGGTGCACCCAAACTTGGTCTCTAATTCATGAATCTCACCGTATCCGGAATATTGATCCACTCCTTAGTTAAGTCAGACCCACCATTTGCATAGACTGGGTTCCTAATTGGGTCTCTCACCGTATCCGGAATATTGAGCCCAACTCATCCTCCAGCCCATAGCATCCAATGCCTAATAGACATGGTTGCGTCTTCCCGGTGCAACTGAGCCACTGTATCCAGCCGAGAACAATCAACCCCGGGAAGGGCCCGCACGTCTACAATGGTGGAAGACCTCGGACTTAATCTTTTCTTAGGGAGAATTGATTCAGGTCTCATTAAACTAGACTTGGCTTAGTCATAACAATTATGACTAACCTAGTGGCATGGGTCAGCTCGGATTATTGACCACCTCAGATCAGAACTGTGTCAACAGATATGGCCAGGTAAGTGAGACCGGTGGAAGGAATATGCCGTTAACTCGCACAAGAACGCATTCAGGTCGAGTAGCTTCCAATTAAAAACCAGTCGGTCGTCTGTGCCAAACTTACCTTAGACACCAAATTGTTGAGTCAGAACCAATTGGGTTAGCCTACAATCCAGACTCTAACCTCTGAGCCTAATTAGGTCTTGCTTGATCGTGACTCGATCTTGACCCAGACTTAATCCTATTAGGCTGGTCAATTTAAGCATTGTTGATCCCATCTAACCAACTCTTGATTCGGTTTGATCAACCGCTTAGACCTAATTGAGCTACCCAAGCCCGAACCCAGTATTATGAATATGTCTTAGATCTGAAATTCTCAATTTTAGACCTAATTAATATTCCATAAACTTAATTCTTAATTAAGTTGGGTTCATAAACAAAATATGCACAATAAATCCTAGGGTTTCAGGATCTAGGGTTTTGCAGAAAGTAAGTTTTGGGTTTCTGATTAAGGACGAACACGCAGCACCCCTACACGTCATAAGAACACCCCATCGAATGGGAAGAGAGGGCCTTTAAACCCTTCTTCGTTCTTATGACCGGACGGCCAAGAGGAACGCCTTAATCAGGAACATGTAAATCTACAAAACAGTTATAGATCTATATCATATATCTCATATACAAATTTAGATCTAATCAAGGCATATTTTGCATACATCTCATGTATCAAATCATGCATGTTTTCAGATCTAAATTATCACATAATAATCTAAAAAATTAGATTTAAATTGATCTAATCAAAATAAATTCTAATCTAGACAATTATGTAGAACTATTCTACAACTAGTCTAGTCATGCATCTATCATATCTCATATGATATTTAAAATTAAATAATTTTTATTTGCTGTTTATCAGATGTTATTATAACACTTATAATATCAGAAAATAGTAAATAAGAAGATCTAAAATATGATTTAATCAGATTAAATCAAAGACATGCAAAACTATTCTATAGAACTATTCTATTCTAGAACTAGTCATGCATATCTTCATGTTCTTAGATCCAAATCATTTAATTTTAATTTTTTCTGATTTCAGATCTGATCACATCTCATGTGACATCTGAAATCACTTTATTTTCTAATTAAAATAAAATTAAAATCAGATCTAAACAATTTAGAACCATGGCTCTGATACCAGTTGAAGGGAAATCCTGATTTCCCGGTCCAGGTTCGTCCAGATCTGATTAGATCAAGAGATATATTTCAAAAATTTTCTCTTGATCTCAATCAGATCTTGATATGTTTCAGATCTGATTCTTATTATTTTAATAAATAAAATAAAATAAGATAAATTAAATCAAATTTAATTTACCTGATTTGGGTAATCCTATTACCCTGTAGATGATCCTGATTGCAGCGGAAGGTTCTGGATCTTAGCCACGCAAGCGCCTGGCCTCTACCGGTATCCACTCGGGTTGGATCTGGAGATCCTCTTCTTCTCTATCACACCTCCAAAAATCAGATCTGGATCTGATCTGGAGGATCTTCAAAACTCTTTTGAAGATCTGCAGTCGTCCTTTTGCAGCAGCGCAGCCTTCTTGCTTTTGATCGCCTTTCCTTGATCTGAATCGCACCAACCAAAGTCCAAAACACCTTTTGGACGTGGAGAGCAAGGGGAGAAGAGACTATGGCATGGAGAAGGAGGGGAGAGGCAGCCTTGGGGCGTGGGAAAATCTCTTTTGAATTAGGGTTGGGCGCAGGGTCTTATTTATAGACCTCTTGTGATCCAACTCCTCTTCCTCTCAACCAATCACAACCCTTTGTGAAATCAGATCTAAATCTGATTGGTTGGAATAGAGACCCCTGGATTCCTCCTTAGAGGGTGCCTAAGACCAGTCAAACTGGATTCTTAGTAGAACTCTGATTGGAATCCAAAAGGGAGGTGGAGTCCTTGTCCAACAAGGACTCCTAGGCGCCTCCTACTTGGGCTCACGCCACCCTTGGCGTGCGCCCTTCTCCTTGCCAGGTTCTGGCAGGGGGACAGGCCCCCACCAGCTCTCCAATAGGTGCATGACATGTGGTCAAAAGTCAAAGGGTCAATGGTCAACGTTTGACCAGTCAAAGGTAGACTTTTGACCAAAGTCAAAGAACAAGAAATGGCAGGTGACCAAAAATGGCAGGTAATGTCTTACAAATAAGACAACCTATTCTGACTTGGACAACCTCCAGTCAGACCATATGAAGGCCTCTGATTGAGCACAAACTCCTTTGGCTCAGTCAGGACAACTTATTTATGATAGTAAAAGAAGAACGTTAGGTTCAATCGAGTGCTAGCACGATTTCCTTGAACCTAATTGAATCTCATTCAGATCAATTGAACTAGATCAGTTCAATTGATGATCACCAGATTCAAACCCTTGTTTGTGTGACCCAGTTAGGTTCAGTTCTGTATGGTAATGGGATATGTCATGATCTCTATCATCGACATCATCGAAACTCCTTTCGATGGATCAGAACTCTTCTGATTCGAACAGCTAGAATGATCGATCATCTAAATCATTCTAATTGCTCCCAAAATCCACCAGTGACACCTAGCAGTATATGGTGGCAACCCATCAGAGCTGAATGCGAACCTCTTGGTGCAGCTACCTGTGTGATTAAGTTCTTCTATCTTGAGCCCCGATCAGATTAGGGTTAAGGTGAACTCGTCAAACCCTAGTCTCTGTCATATGATGTAATCATTCGATTCGAGTCCAATGTGAAAATCTAAATAGAAACTCTTTCTATTATTTCACTCTGCCATGGCCATGGGCTTCAGGACTTGATTCTCATGATCATCATAGGGCTGCTCCTCTACCACCGAGGTAGATAGATTCCATCTTGATGCAATCCAGTTCCTACAATGAACATGCTATAGCCAACATACACCTCAGGGTTCCATATGGCTAGGAGACCGAGTAATGGTGTAGTCAAACTATAACACCCTCAAGGTGAACTGCCGATGCATCTCAGGTCAAAGAACCAGACACACTACTGCAGCATCGAGTCAGTCATTGACGAGAAGGTAGACTTCCTAATGACTACTCGAGGTGGTCACGCTCAGTGCCCTCGTTCTCTAACGAGTACCTGTACTCTCGCTCCGGTGTCTCCACACCGTAGACTCAAGACTCATCTACTAAAGAGAAGCGATCGTACACCAACCTTTTGGATCAATCACCATCCTCGTGATGATCCTATGGTCGGGAGCTGTTTATGAGTTAATAATGATTATTCATGTCTTAAATTTTCAACTCTTGAAAATATGAATTATCATTACCATTAACTCAAAGGATGTATCACAGACACTAAATACACATGTGTGATAGAAAATAACCCATTTTATAAATTATAGTCAAAATTATAATTTTGCCCCTAGAAATGTATTACAAGTGTCAGCCAATTCTGGCTTCTAGGGCACATATATCTAACAGTTAGAATGTCTAAACTTGCTCAGGTAATAGATCTGATCTATAAACTTCATATCTGCATTTGATGTAGTGTAGATCTAGGTTGATTTGATCAACCTTTTTTTTCTTATTTGATTTTAATTTTTAATTTAATATCATGCTTTAGTCATGTAATAGATCTGAAATCTAGGTATTTACATGGTTATTTAAATAAATTTTAGATTTATTTAAGTCTTTTACTGTAAGATCTTGAATAAGTTTCAAGATCTACCTATAAAACCCTAAATCTGGTTCCTTCAATTGGTATCAGGGCCTTGGTTCTTATTACATGATTTTTATGCATGTCTAAATTATTTCTTAGATTAGATCTAATTTATAATTTAATTATTAAATCTAAAAAAATAAAAAATAAAATATTTTAAATTGCATGGATTGTCATAAGATTGTCTTGCTGTATGGTTTATCCCTTACAGTAAATAGGTTGTCCTAGTATGTGCTGATCTAAAATATTGATCATAAAATTTTTGATTAGATCTAAGAGATTTTATGATCTGATTAAAAATATTTTAATCTAATTTCAATCATCATAAATATGTTAGATTTGATCTAGGGAGATTTATGATTGATTATTATTAAAACTATTTCAATTACATAAACCTGTTTAGATTAGATCTAAAGTAGTTTTATGTTTATTTTACTTGCATATTGATTATGAATCAAACATATAACTTGGTTGATAGAACTATATTGTAAAAATATTTTATAAAAATAAAAATTATTTTTAAAAAGTCGAACCTCAACCCTCAGCCCAAAACTTAATTGAGAATTAAGAAATTGATTGATTAGGATCTAGGATTGTGAATTGAAGATCCTAAGACAAATCATAACACATTAGGTTAAATGGGTTAGTGGGGATTAGGTCCATTAATTGGGTTAGACTTGGGGTAAGATTAAAGAATGGACTTAATTACAGAATTGATCAAATCTAATCAATTATTGTCTTAGATTAGGTCAAAAATTCTCTAGATCAATTACAATCATTGTAGTTGGTCAAGTCCATGTCTTTAACAAGATCCAAGATGAACTTAATTCTTGGTTACACGATCTAGCACGAACTGTTAGGTTGATCTAATTGAAACTAATTAAACCAGTTGTTATCTAAGATAAATCAAACCAGTGGTTTTTAATTGGCTACCCGCTTACCTGGCTATTTTTGATGGTGTCTAAGGCAAGCCTGACAGACCCTTCCACTGATAAAACTTATCTGGCCTCTTGGTGAGATTATGTTTTGATCAGATCGCTTGACTATTCGAGCTAACCCATGTCAGCTAGATAAATCAGTTTGACTGATTTAGATGCTCCTAGACCAGCCTATTAATGGTCTCTCTTAAGCTGACTTGGTGAAGTTAGTAGGATGATCATGATAAGCTAATTAATCTGACCTACTCACTTCTATAAATAAATTCTCTAAAATTATTAGGTCCCTAAAATGAAATAGTTATATGATAACTGCATCATAGCCTTTCATTAAAGTGGATGATAATGGGTCCATCAATTGGATAATCATTGGAGGCCCAAAGGCCTGGTGCTTATCGATTGATGGAATTATCATTCATTATATGATCTCTTGGATACATCTTTCTAAATGGTGATCAGGTGGGCCAACCAAAGTTAGGCCTGATCATTCATTGGTTGGATGGGCCAAGTATGGTCATGTTAATGGTTGGACCTAATTGGACCCTTTTCTGAGAAGACCAAAGCCAACTGATCAGGGCCTAGGGCAAAATTTAATTACTAAAAATTATTTAGAGAAATAATTAGTTATGAACCTATCCTTAGATGTACATAGGTGGGCCAACCAAAGTTGGGCTTATGTACAGTCTATGTGGATTCTAGTACCCACTAAGAAATTAGGGTAATTCTTTGAATTTGAGATAGAGGCTACCAATTCGAATAAAATAGTGGGAGAAATCTTTTGATTAAAGTCCAAATCTTTAAATTTAATGAATCAATTACTAATTAGGTTTCGATTTTTCTTTGTGCAGACATGGCCATTTCTCTATCGCTTCGATCATTGTTGGATAATGATAAGTTAGTGGGATCCAACTTCGATAGCTGGTATCGAAAGTTGAAGATTGTCCTGAAGCATGAACGGATCCTATATGTGCTGACGGATCCTGCACTTGAGGAGCTAGCTGTCAATGCACATAGAACAGTCAGAGATACTTATCAGAAGTGGCTCAGTGACCAAACCATGGTGTGCTGCATTATGCTGGCTGTGATGAACGATGAGTTCAGTCGCAAGTTTGAGACAGCTCAGCCAAATAAAATGCTCCAAGTATTGGAGGATTCTTTTGGCACATCCGATGACGTTGAGAGGCATAAGATTAGTTGTGCCATCTTCAACGCTATAATGCGGGATGGTGCCTCTATCACTGATCATGTATTGTACATGATCGAGCTGATAGAGTGCTTGAGAAAGCTCAGCTTTTTCTTGCACAAAAAACTTGGGAAAGATGTAATATCGAACTCGCTGCCCAAGTCTTATATCCCATTTCTTACACATTATAGAATGTCAAAGCCTGAAGTAGACTATCATGAATTACTGGGGTTACTTTAGAACTTTGAGGAGGATCACCAACTCCATAAGGAGTCGATGAACTTAGTGGGAGGTTCGTCTTCTCGTTCTTGATCTTTTGGGAAAGAAAAGAAGAACAAGAAGAAGAAAGCCAAGAAGGTGCATGTTCATGCTAGGACACCTGTGCAGGCTCAAACCCCAAAGACCAAGCCGATAAGAGTCAAGCCGAATGCTTCTTTTGCAAGAAGCAGGGGCACTAGAAGAGGAACTATCCTTAGTACATTGCCTCCTTGGACCTAAACAGGCAGAGAAAGAAGCAAGCTATTGTTGGACAAGATATTTATATGATAACTTCTTGTAATTTCTCTATTTATGATATTATTAACTGGGTATTGGATACCGATAGCCCTTACCATATTTGCAATTCATTGTAGGGATTATAGATCAGTAGAAGATTTGAGCAAGACGAGAGATTTCTGAATGTTGGAGATGGAAGACCAATTTTAGTTCTAGATTTAGGAATTTTGAAACTTGTATTTGAATCTCATACTGTTGTTCTTAGTGATTGTCATTTTTGTCCTAGTTTCTTTTTAAATATCATTTCTATAAGCCTTTTGGCCATGAACAATTATGAAATTTTAATAAAAAAATGAGTTTGTAATGTCATTGTGAATGGTGTTACTGCTTTCTATGGATAATTGAACAATGGTGTATATATGTTATCACAACCTATTAATGTAGTCTATTCTATTGGCAAGCATCCTAAATTAGATAGTGTATCAGATATCTACTTATGACACTGTAAGCTAGATCATATAAACAAGAATAGGATAAACAGGTTGACTCAGGAGGGAATCCTCGAAGTTAATGATTGTGAATCATTTCCAACCTATGAGTCCTATTTTCTTGATAAAATGACCAAGTCACCTTTCACTAAAAAAGGTGAGAAAGCCAATGAGCTTTTAGGTCTAGTACATATTGATGTATGTGGACCAATGAGCATAAGTGCCAGAGGTGGATATGTCTACTTCATCACTTTCATAGATGATCTATCCAGATATGGATATGTCTATTTGATGAAAGATAAGTCAGATTCTTTTGAAATGTTCAAACGATTTCAAAGTGAAATAGAAAATCAAATTGAAATGAGTATTAAAATTCTTCGATCTGATCGAGAAGGAGAACATCTTTCTGGTAAGTTTCTCACATATCTAGGAGAGAATGAAATTTTCTCCCAATGGACTCCTGAAATACCACAGCATAATGGTGTGTCTGAAAGGAGGAATCGAACTCTATTAGACATGGTTCGATCCATGATGGAATTTGCCAGCTTGCCGATATCCTTCTGGAGATATGCACTCGAATCGGCTTATTATTTATTAAATAGGATTCCAAGTAAGTCTGTAGTTAAAACTCCGTATGAGATATGGATAGGACGTAAGCCAGCACTTTCACATCTTAGGATTTAGGGGTGTCCGACTTATGTCAAACGGTTAATTACAGATAAATTTGGACCTAGGTCTGATAAGTGTACATTCATAGGGTATCCAAAAGAGATCAAAGGATGTTATTTCTACCATGCTGATGAACAAAAAATGTTCGTCAGCCTTAGGGCAATCTTTTTGGAAAAGGAGTTTCTTGATGAAGAAACTGTTGCCTCTAATGTTGAACTTGATGAAGTTCAACAGATAGAAAATCCGACACAGAATATTAAACCTAAGTTAGATTTGATCAGATTAGATCCGAAGCCTAGTGAACCCATACCATTAAGACGATCCGGCAGAGTATCCTACCATCTGGATAGATACTATGGATTCTTGGTCCAGGATGGTGGTCCCATCGAACTCGATGAGAATGATAAGGACCCGATCACTTATATGGATGCGATGTAGAGATCCAACTCTGAGAAATGGCTAGAAGCCATGAGATCCAAAATGGATTCCATGAAGGTCAATAATGTATGGACATTAGTTGACCTACCTGAAGGGGTTAAACTAAGTGGGTGTAAATGGGTCTTCAAAAGGAAGATGAGCGCAGATGGAAAGATGGAGACCTATAAAGTCTGTCTGGTTGCTAAGGGGTATCGTCAATGTTATGGTATTGACTATGATGAGACGTTCTCCCCTGTGGCAATGCTCAAGTCCATTCGGATCATGCTTGCCATTGCTGTCCATCTGGACTATAAGATCTGGCAAATGGATGTGAAGACAGCTTTTCTAAATGGAGAGCTGACTGAAGAGGTGTATATGATACAACCTGAAGGGTTCAATCTATAGATGAGTCTCGGGTGTGCAAGCTTCAGAGATCCATTTATGGATTGAAGCAGGCATCTCGAAGTTGGAACATGCATTTTGACAAAGTGATCAAAATGTATGGCTTTGTTAAGAATGGAGAAGAACCCTGCATTTACAAATGGACAAATGGTCCAGTAGTGGTATTCCTTATTTTGTACATGGATGATATTCTCTTAATCGAGAATGATATTTCTGCACAACAAAGAATAAAAGTTTGGTTGTCATCACAGTTCTCCATAAAGGATTTGGGTGAAGCATCCTACATCTTAGGAATGAAGATTTATAGGGATAGATCTAAAAGGATGCTTGGTATATCTCAGTCCATGTACATAGAAACTATGCTGAAGAGGTTCAGCATGGAGAATTTCAAAAAGGACTATCTTTCGATAGGCTAAGAAATTTCTTTCTAAGAAGGATTGTCCGACAACTCCTGAAGAGAGAGAGCGTATGAGTAGAATTTCATATACTTCGATAGTGGGGTCTATTATGTATGCAATGACATGTACGAGATCAGATGTGGCATACTCACTAGGAGTAGTGAGTAGATACTAGTCTGATCTTGGAGAAAATCATTAGAAGATGGTTAAAACCATCCTTAAGTATTTGAGAAATACTAAGGACCAATGGTTGGTTTATGGTGAGTCAGATCTGAAGCTTGTGGAGTTTATAGACTCCAACTTTCAATCTAACCATGATGATAGTAAAAGTGTGTCAGGGTATATCTTTACTCTAAATGGTAGAGCCATTTGCTGAAAATGTTTCAAGCAGCATACAGTAACTGACTCTGTTTGCGAAGCAGAGTACATGGCGGCATCAAATGCAGCAAAGAAAGCTGTGTGGCTAAGAAAGTTCATCATCGAGCTTGCAGTAGTACCTTCCATTGATGGTCCAATCTTACTCTACTGCAACAACACTGGCGCCATAGCTCAAGCAAAGAAATCGATGGCACACCAGCGAACAAAGCACATTCTTCACCGCTTCAATTTGGTCCGTGAGATCATGGATCGTGATGACATCGATCTTTAGAAGATCGACGGAAAGGTGAACCTAGCCAATCCCTTCACTAAAGCCCTGTCAATCAAGGAGTTCGACAATCATAAGTCGAAGAAGGGTATTAGATACTGTGCCGAGTGGCTTTAGGACAAGTGGGAGTTGTTAAAAATTATGTTCCAAAATTAATCATCAGCCTATTGAGGGTTGAGATATTGTAATTGATTTATTAATTAATGAAAAATATTTTGTCATCTTTTTCATCATAAGTTTACATCTTCTAATAAACTTCATTGTTGTGATGAAGTCCTTAGGACTATTTAGTTTTGATAAAGAGAGGATTTATTAATTAGTCCTTAAATTTGTTCACGACCAAATGATAGGCTGTTAATTAGGACGACAGCGTCTATCGAGCATATGTCGCTATATGCCATATAGGTTGGTTGTCCTCTTAACCAAAGTGTGTGGAGATAGTGATATGGCATACAGATGAGATGTATGGGTACATCGTCATTGAATGTGATCAACTCCAGAGCATTCTGCTGTAAAGAATGTCTCTGATGGGATATAGGTATAAGTATCCTTTAGACCTGAGATTACCTCGGTGATTTACAAGCAACTCACTATGCTTTGGTACTAGACTAACTGAATTTCTAATTCAGCAATGAAAGACTTCTGGGCATAGTCAAGTACTTGCGAAGTCGGAGGGTGATCAAGATGGAATTGATCACTCTAAGAGTTGGAGAAGAATGGATCATTGTATTTCAATATAGCAAAATCTTGGCTAGGATAATCCATCAGATGAATCTGAATTTTTGAAAGACAATGTGGACAACCTGATCAGAGTTGATAATTAAACTCTAATGTGTCCTACGAGCATTGTGGTCAAGGGGATGAATTATATGAAAACTATATCCACATGGATTCTAAGGATGGTGTTCTACACCTTCGATCTATCTAGCCGTCGGATATCATTGCTAGATGGTCATTTTGTTTGGTACAAAAATTTATTTTTATGCTATCAGCTTAGGTTCGGATCTATGAGGTCATACATATTAGAGCTTACGATCTAATCGGATGGTTGATCAACGATTAAGAATCGTTCTAGGATTAAACAATCAATACGATTGGTGTTTAACCTAGTGCAAGTATTGCAGGAGGATCGATTACCAATTGGATTGCTAATTGGCTTAATTTGATTAAGCCAATAGGTTGAGATTAAGTCTAATTAAATATGATTTAATTAGATTTAGTTTGGGCTTGATTAGATCAAGTTTAATTTGTTTATTAGAAAAGCCAAGTACAAGGAAGAACTAGTCCTAATCTAACTAGGACTCGGATTAACCCAATTTTTTAATTTGATTTAAAAATAAATTAAAATTAAATCTAATTTAATCTAATTTAATTAAGTTCTTAAATGGGTTAGGATCTTATTTAATTGGATTGGTTTAATCTTAATTTTATTTGGTTAAAAGATCTTATTTGACCAAGTCAAAATAGGAGTCCTAGTGTGACTATGACTCCTTATCTCCTTGCACCACCTTGGTCCCAACTCCCCCCATACCTATTTTTTTGGTATTTTTCATGAAAAATCTCTTTCTTCCTGATTTTCACGCCCCCTCTCTCCCTCCAAGTCATATTTGGAAGTTGGGTGGAAGACCAAGTCAAAGGAGGAATTGATTTTTTGCTTAGGATTCTATGAGATAGAATCCTTGTTGACCAAAACATCTTTCTTTGAATGTTGCCTCCTCTTTTAACTAATTCTTCTCTTATTCTATGAAAGTAATCTTTTTTTTTGTACACCCTCCCTTGCTGGTCCACGCCAAAAATTATGGAGGAGGCACCCAAGAGTTGGGCGCCCCAATAACTTCATGTTTGGATATTCCTAGTCTAGAAATTTGACCTAACTTGGACTCTTCTATTTTCCTATTTATTGGATGAATTTTGTTCTATTTTTTCATGAAATATAGAGCTTTGGGAGAAGTTTGGGGTGTACAAAAATCAGAGGAAGATGGTCCTTGGGCGTGGGGGTTCTATAGGCACCAAACTAGGTGTCTAGGTGACAAGAAGAAGAAGAAGAAGAGGGTCTTCTTTTAGGGCTATTTTATTTTCAATCTCTCCTCCTTTCTTTTGAGTTTTTTTGAGAGAGTCTCAGATCAGCAAACTCTTATCTTCCTTCTCATATTTTGGAGAGTCTAAATTTCAAAGAAGGGAGCATCGGATCGACCATCGAAGAAGGATCAGCATAGTACTAGCATGCTATACTGATTTTCTGCATCAGACTTCAGATCAGAGATCGTAGGCTCGTGTGGATGACTCCTAGAAGTCGGACACGTGTGCGGCTCGTGACTTCATCCTCAAGCCCGGATCAGTAAGTTGGAATGTCTAAACTTGCTCAGGTAATAAATCTGATCTATAAATTTTATACCTACATTTGATGTAGTGTAGATCTAGATTGATTTGATCAATCTTTTTCTTTCTTATTTGATTTTAATTTTTGATTTAATATCATGCCTTAATCATATAATAGATCTGAGATCTAGGTATTTACATGGTTATTTAAATAAATTTTAGATTTATTTAAGTCTTTCACTGTAAGATCTTGAAAAAGTTTCAAGATCTACCTGTGAAATCCTAGATCTAGTTCCTTCAAGAGGAAGGGTCCTTTTTCTTTTGAGAGTCTCTTGTTCTTAAAGAAGTGCTCAGTGGAAGCATTTTCTTCTTCTTCTTTCCTTCAAAGCTTTTCTTCCTCAACTGATTTCTCAATAATGCCTCCCAGGAAGGCCTCGACTCGATGATCAACTACCTCCACAGTCAGATCTCATCTAGATCTGTCTGTTCCCATCTCATCTCCGACATCTCAAGCTCCACCGGCAACAATAGTGGATGCAGAGTAATTCAACCTGCTGGTCCAGTAGGTTAGAGGCCTCACTGAAGCAGTGTAGGCCATGCAGCAACAACGGCCACCGACGCCTGCCCAGTCGGAGCGGGCTACACCAGAACCCCAGGATTCGATATGGGAATGATCGATTTGGGCGAGTCGATCGGTAACTTTCAAAAAAGAAAAGCAGAGGGTAGAGAGCTCTTGCTCTGATCATGATTCGACCTCTGGGGGGACCTTACCCCCATTCTACTAGAAGACTATGGAGATCTACGGTCGTGAGGATCTCTTGAACCAAAAGCTACAAAAAATGAACCGATGGATCGAAGAACTCCATCATGCTCCTCTATCCCACATCAACGACATCTGCACTAACTCTTCTTTCTTCCAGCAAATCATGTAGGAACCAATCCCATCGAACTTCAAGCTCCCATAGTTCGAGAACTACGATGGGACCGCTGATCCGATCGATTATCTGAAGGCCTTTTAGACAATGATGCTGCTCCATAGCACTTCCGATGCCATCCTATGCCAAGCTTTTCCCTCCATCCTGAAGGGAGCAGCCAGGAATTAGTACTCGACCCTTAAGTCGGGTACTATCTTTTTCTTTGATCAAATGAGCTATCAAGTCACGTTTCACTTCGTCAACAGCCGACGTTTCCGATTAGGCTCGAATTTTTTCATCCATATCAAGCAGAAGGAAGGAAAGTCTATTCGAGCCTATGTCAACTGCTTCAATGCTGCTGCTCTAGAGGTCCGAAACTTGGATCAGTCTATCGCAATAGCCACACTAAAGGATGGCCTCCAAACGAATGATTTGCTATTCTTCCTGGAGAAGAAGTACCCCAAAAATTTTGCTGATATGCTGGCCCAGGCTGATGGTTACGCCCGGATGGAAGAGGCTTTCAAGGTGAAGGATGAAGAAGCCATGAGAGATCGACAGGCGGGTGATTCAAGCAAGCTTGCAGTTGAAGAAAAGCCGAGCGAAGCTCTGCCATACTCTAGAACTCCTCTCGAGCGTAGATGAGCCCAAACTCCTTGAGCTCATCGTCAGAGAAGCTCTGATCAAAGGGCATAGCGAAATTCTTCCCCCAGAAGGTTTCACACCGATGCTCCCCTTAATGCTCTGAAGACTCAAGTCCTGATAGAGATCAAGGAGCAGTTATCGAGGTTGGAGAAGATGCGGTCTCATCCCGACAAGCAAAATCCTAACAAATACTACCTCTACCATCGTGACCATGGTCACGATATTGAAAAATGCATCCAGCTCCAAGATGTGATCGAGGAGCTCGTCAGGTAAGGCTAGCTTGGTCGATTCCAGCGACATCAACCTAAAGTAAGGAAAGATCAGCCAAAGGTGCTGCTCCAGCCTAAACCATCAAGGAGGGAAGAGCAACAAGGAGATTGACCATCCCTCGACATAATCAACACCATTTCTGGGGGACTTCTATGGGAAGAGGCTAGCAGATCTACAAGGAAAGCGAAGAAGCGAAGGACTGAAGAACCAATAACTTTCATTGATGAAGATGCTCAAGAAGTTCAGTTTCCGCATAACAACATGGTTGTAATATCTCTAAACATTGCTGACTATGATATACGTCATATTCTGATAGATAATAGAAGCTCTGCCAATATCTTATTTTATAATGCATTCTCTAAAATATCTATACCTAATAACCACCTGGGATCTATAAATTCTTCATTGGTGGGTTTCACTGACGATGCTGTGCCGGTTGAGGAAATAATAATACTAACTATGGCTATAGGATAATATCCTAAATGGGCTAGAGCACAGGTCAACTTTTTGGTAGTAAAAGCTCCATCTGCTTACAACGTAATTTTCGACCGACCTAGTCTGAATGCACTCCAGGCAGTAATATCCACTTATTATCTAAAGATGAAGTTCCCAATAGGTCATGGGATTGGAAAGATCAAAGGAGATCAAGCTCTGGCAAGGCATTGTTATTTCATCACCTTACAAAAAAGTGGCCAACCTGACCTTTGTCTAGTTGACGGGCTGGATGTTCGCGATGATCTTATTGAGGAGCGGGGCGAACCTAGTAGCTATCTCTCTAGATTACTGGAACACAGAACACATGGTGCAGATTGGCTCTAGCTTGGATGGAGAAGTTCGAAAGTAGCTCATTGCCTTCTTGCGGAAGAATGTTAATGCCTTTGCCTGGGTCTCCACAAAAATGCCAGAAATTGATACCGAGGTCATGGAGCATCGATTGGCTGTTGATCCCAAATGCAGATTAATGAAAGAAAAAGTTTGAAGCCATGCACCAGAAAGATAGAAGGCGATAGCAAAGGAAGTGGACAAACTTCTTAAAGCTAGGTTCATTCGAGAAGTCAACTATCTATGTTGGGTCTCCAATATGGTCCTAGTCAAGAAGGTCAATGGTAAATGAAGAATATGCATAGACTTCAAAAAGTTGAATAAGGCCTATCTAAAAGATAGTCATCCCCGGCTCAAAATTGATCAACTGATGGATGCAACTTTAGGTCATGAGCTTTTCACCTTCATGGATGCCTTCTCCAGCTATAATCAAATCTGGATGGCATTAGAGGATGAGGAAAAAATTAATTTATTATTGATCATGGTCTTTATTGTTATAAGGTCATGCTCTTCGGGCTCAAAAATGCAAGCGCAACATATCAACATCTGGTCAATAAGATTTTCAGAGAGCAGATCGGCCGTAGCATGGAGATCTACGTAGACAACATACTTATCAAGAGCCGAACTTTGATCAATCATGTAGCTGACCTTGAAGAGACCTTCAACGCTCTCCGAAGATATAAGATGAAGTTGAATCCGACCAAGTGCGCCTTCGTAGTAACCTCGAGAAAATTCTTAGGATTCATGGTCTCGAGATGGGGAATCGAGGCCAATCCAGAGAAGATCCAAGCTATCCAGGAAATGACTGTCCCAAAATCAATAAAAGAAGTTCAGTGCCTAATCGAAAAAGTGGCATCTTTGAATCGCTTTATCTTAAGGTCGACTGAGCGGTGCATGCCTTTCTTTCAGACCCTCAAACAATCGAAGAATTTCTGCTGGACTACGGAATGCCAACAAGCATTCGAAGAGCTCAAAAGCTATCTCAGCTCACCTCCTCTACTGGCTAAGCTCGAACCTGGAGAAAGATTGTTTCTGTACTTAGCAGTCTCCCCAACACCCTCACAGCGATTTTAGTCAAAGAAGAAGCAAAAATGCAGCGACCGATCTACTATATAAGTCGAGAGGGATGCAGAGATCAGGTACACTAAATTGAAAAAAATTAACTTACGCTCTTCTGATTACAGCCAGGAGACTTCGTCCCTACTTTCATGGGCACACAATAACACTTCTCACTGATCATCCAATCAAGATAGTTCTTCATCGAATAGATGCCTCTGAAAAAATCACAAAGTGGACAATTAAGCTCATAGAATTTGACATCAACTATCAACCGTGGACGTCAATCAAAGCTCAGATATTGGCCAATTTTATAGTTGAATGCACGATCCCAGACAATGCCGAACCTGAGCAGAATGAGATCAGCATTCTGTGGTTGTAATCAAGCTTCCCTAAAGAAAGAGCAGACCTTTTCAAAGGTTTTTGGGCCTTGTATGTGGATGGCTCTTCCAATGCTTTCGGTGCGGGAGCTGGATTGATCTTGGTCAACCTAGAAGGGGTTATTATCGAGTATGCACTGCATTTTGAGTTTTTCATAAGGAACAATGGAGCAGAATATGAAGCTCTGATAACGAAGCTGAAGATAGCAAAAGAATTAGAAGTAGATCGACTCTGAGCTTACAGTAATTCATAGTTGATAGGGGGACAGGTCAGCGGCGATTATGAGGCTCGGGAGGAAAACATGATAAAATACCTTAGGAAAGTGAAGAGCTTGATCCCGACTTTCAATGGTTTCAATATCCAATGGATCCTAAGGATGGAAAATGCCAGAGCCGACCTTGTTGCCCAGAGGTAGCAACCCAAAAGGGGGGGGGGGGTGAATTGGGTTTCTATAAAAGCTTTGGCCAAATTTAACTCTAAGTAATTATGTGCTTTGATTTTAATCTAAGTGGTGAGGATGAGATGTATATAATATGAGCAGCAGAATTAAGATAACAAAATCAAACTATGAAAGTAAAGTAAGAATTATAAGCATGCAGAGTATATAGAGAGATAGAAGAAAAAAGTATAATACAAATACACAGATTTATAGTGGTTCGGAGCAATCCGCTCCTACATCCACTTTCTAAGCTTTTCTTAGAAATTTTACTATAATTTATCCTTGATTATAGTGTGTTTATTTTTTCAGGCTCACAAACAAATCTAGTTGGTTTTCATATAAGCACCAATCAAAATCTAACACCATTAGTTTTCGGATTCACGAACAATCTAGTTGGTTTTTCGGGATCACTAACCAAAACCTACAATGTTCAATTTCGGGCTTGGATGGGCCTAAATCCCAAGTTTCCTTTCCCAAAAGAAATTTGTAAAGAAATCAAAAAATACAAGTAAAACTTCAGCACAATATACAAAATAGAGTATAAGCTCTTTTAAATCCTAAAGAACAAGCTGATAATGTGCTCGATTGAAGCTTGGTTTTTCTTCAAATTGTGCTTGAGAGGATGTGAAAGATGTTGGAGAAGATTGCTTTGAAGGCTCACTAAAATCTGTGCACAACACTTCTCTTTTTTTTCTTTTCTTTGGATATTCAATATTCCTCGCAAAATCTGAAAGATTCTCTCTCTAAATTTCTTAATCTTTTTTTTCTTCTTTTTCAATTGATTTTCCATCTTTAAATACCTTTAGAGAAGGTTGGAGTGAGAGTTCTTAGCCATTGGAAGATTTGAAATAGCCGTTGGGGTTAAAAAATAGTCGTTGAAAAATTATCCATTGAAGGCTGTCTGCGTAGATCGAGATCTCTCAATTTTTTACGAGATCTCTCATTAGATTTCGAAACCTCTCAATTTTTCATGAGACATCTCGCTAGAACCGCGAGACCTCTCAAGAAATCTACGAGACCTCTCGCTCTTAGAGCATAGAGATGAAGTTTCTATCTCCTGAGAATGAGACGTCTCGAGTTTAACTCGAGACCTCTCAAGACTATGCCAGAATACTGTTTTGTTATGCCAGATCACTTGAGAGCTCTCGAAAAAAATCCAAGACATCTCAAAAAATTCTGATTCATTTTTCTTCAATGTTTGACCTTCCAAACTTGAATTTCTTGACCCCAAACTCTTTTAAACATAATTGCTTTCTTCAATTTTAATTTATCTTCTTTCAATCATACTTTCTTCATACCAAGCCATCCAAATATGTGTGAATTTGTTCTTTTAAGTATTTTGGCATAGCATCTTGAGAGGATTTATTCTTGAGATAAATTCTTCATTTTGGATACTTAAAAAATCCTACACACATTCTTGAAACACATGATTAGATACATAATATACTCAATATTTTAGAATCATCAAAATCAATCTCAGGATCAATAATCTCTTCCTTTTTTATGATGATAAAATCTTGAGTATATGCACAATAAAAGTAAATAATATATTTCTATGCATTTTGCTAAAAAGTATCATGAAGTATAGATTAAACACATGAATGAGTACTTCATAAATATTCTTAATTATTCTTTTGGTTCATTGCACATATTTCATATAATCATAAAAAAATATTTCAATTCATATCAGTGAGTATTAAGTTTTCATTTCAAGCATCAATACAATTCATTGAGTTTCTTCAAGCATATACTCAACATTCCTCTACCTCTTTTTGACAGCATCAAAAAGCTCATGAGAAAGAAATAAGAAATAATCATCAAAATTAATAATATGATTGTATCAAAGTAAGAATTGCATTAAGTTCAGAAAATTAATTTATATGAGTCATCAAAATCAACATCAAAGCATTAAATTGAGAGATGTATTAAATTCATGAAATCAATTTAAATGAATCATCTCTCTTTTGAAAATTTATCATTTGACTTAAAATAAGTTTTAAATATTTATTTTAATTTTAAAAATTAGTTTGAATTTAAATATTATATGCTTTTTCTTTTTTTGAATAAATATGATTTTTATTCAGATTTTTAAATATGCACTTTTAAGTTTCAAGAGAAATAGAGCTTTTCAAAATATTTGAATATGAAATCAAGCATAATATATACTTTAATATTCTAATTTTTTTTTTCTTAAAAAATTTTGATCAATTAGATTTGGAAAAGATATGTATCGAGAATGTATCGAGCAAAGTAAAATAAACAGTATCAAAGCATAAGATAGTCACATTTTTAAATTCATTGGTTTGAGTAAAATATTATTTTAAAATAAATAATTCATAAGAATTTTGCAATGTGCATGAGAAATTTAGGATCAAATTTAAATTTTTAAATGAGTTTTAAAATTTATTTCTTAGAGTAAGAATATGTTTTCAAATTAGTCAAAAAATTTTAATCAAATCAAGTTAGAAAATATCTCTTCCTCTGTTTTTCATACTTATAGCAAGATTAATTTACTTTTCAACTTTCTTTCCTTCTTTATTTTAAATTAAGCAAATTTAACACGAATTTAACCACTAAATTTAGATTTTTAAAATTTAAAATATATTTTAATTTCAAAAGTTTTTTTATTAAATGAATATTTCTTCTTTAATATTTTTTTTTTCTTACTTTAATAAATAAAGTTTTTTTTTGAAAGATTTTCTTGATACCAATTAAACTAAGTTTTAGATCAAATCATGATTTTCTTGGTTCAATACCATTTAAAGATTAATTTGCAAATTCAACTTGATACTAATGATTTTAGTTTTGAATTAAATTAAGATGATTTAATTCAAATTAAATAGTTTAAGGATTTAGAATGATAAATCAATTTGAATTGATATCAGCAAATTAGTTAAGGCAAATCATAAAAAAATTTTCAGTCATTCTTCAAAAAGATCATTTCTTTCTTTTCATAAGAAATATCAAGCAATTAGGTTCAGAAAAGATATATATTTTTTAATTTATTTCAAATGATATCATATCAAACATATAGCTGTGTAAAATCATATTTGAAATAAAGATATTCTTCTCTTTTTGCCAAAAGATAAATCAATCAGATACATGGCAATAGTAAGTTGTTTGATATCAAATAATTAAAACTGAAGTTCTTTATGAATATTTAGTAATTTAAAACATTCATATCCAATAAGAATCTTTTAATTTAAATTTATTAATTATAAAATTGATATAGGAAGACTTAAAATATTATGCTAAATTTTAAAATAAATCATTTCATCCATAGCATAATATATAAAGAAGAGCGTATTATTCTTTAAAATCAAAATATTCAATAACATGATATGAATTCATTGCAAGCATCAAATCAATCCATTAAACATAAGAAGTATTTCAAGCAAGAAATTTTATATGCAAGCATATTAATTAAAGGATTCATTCAATCAAAAAAATTTTAACAATCATTGATGGTATGATGAAAAAAGATTTAGATTATACCAACAATCATCATCCATCATCTTGACATGCAAGGAATCCAAATAAAGATGTTTTTCTCTTTTAAGAGCATTGGATCCTTGGCAAACCTACAAGATTACTTCAAAACTTTTGGTACCCACGCCATCTTGGGTCCATAGGAGTTAGTTTTTAAGGTTCCTTTTGGAATCCAAATTTATTTGATATAAGTTTGGCCATTTCTTTCAATGTTGTATTTAGAAATTTTATGACCAACTTTATTATATTTAAAGCACTTAATTGAATGATTTTTAGTTGAAGCTTTATTGAGCATATTTTTGTCAAACTTTTGTTTTCTTATTGAATCATAACTAATTCTATGTTTGTCAAAAATAGCTCTTTAATCATTTAAAATAGCTTGAAGCTTTTGAGATCCAATTGTAAACTTTTCAATTATGGACTTCAATCTTTCAATCTCTTTCTTTAGTTTGACATTTTCTTCTAAAAGAGATTTTTCAAATTTACTCTTTTCTTTAGCAAAAAATCTTAGTTTATTAAGTTCTTCTTTCAACTTAAGATTTTCTTTAATCATAGATTTTTTAGATTTTAAAAATCTTTCTTTTTCTTTAACAAATATTTTTTTCTTTTATGAAATCCTCTTTTTCAATAAAGAGTTTATTCTTTTCTATAACTAAAGATTTTTTGGATTTGAGAAGTTCTTTCTTTTCTTTAGCTAAAGCATTATTTTCTTTCAAAATATCTTCTTTTTTAATTAATAAATAACTCTTTTCATTAGCTAAGAGAAAATTTAACTTTTTGAATTCTTTATTTTTTAGTCTTAGTTTTCTAAAATCATCCATAATTCATTAAAGACTTCATATAATTCATCAAATGTAAAGTCGGAAGAATTTTCAGGATTTACCTCATTTGCATTAGCTATGAGGCAATAATTGGCGATACCTTCTTTCTCTTCCTCATTTTTCTTTTTTATGCCTTGCTCCTCCTTAATCAAAACTTTCTTTTTTCTTTGTCTTTTCTTCTTCTTTTTCTTTCCATCCTCATAAGCCATAAGGCATAGATTGGGATGAGCTTTCTTAACTTCTTGGGAGCTTAGTTCTTCTTCTTGATTTACTCTCCCATAAATCATTTCCAATTTCTTCCATACTTGATTCGCTGAAATACATGAAGAAATTTCATTAAATATACTTAAATCTAAAGAGAAATAAAGTATATTCATGGCTTTAGCATTTAGTTGGATTATTTTTTTATCAACAATTAATGCATTGTGTGTGTGGGGGTCATTAATAATAATATTCCATAAGTTATAGTCATGTGCTTGTATGAATAATTTTATCCTAGCTTTCCAAAAAGTATAATTTGAGCCATCAAATAGTGGGGTTCGATCAATGGAATGGCCTTCATTAAATAGAGCTTTTATTTTTGGTTGCTAAGATCTTTTGCCTTTTGACCGCTAGGTCAATAAATAAATATTAGAGAACCTACTCTGATACCAATTATTATCCAGAGATAGCAACCCAAGAGGGGGGGGTGAATTGGGTTTTTATAAAAGCTTTGACCAAATTTAACTCTAAACAATTATGTGCTTTGATTTTAATCTAAGTGGTGAGGATGAGATGTATATAATATGAGCAGTGGAATTAAAATAACAAAATCAAAGGATGAAAGTAAAATAAGAATTATAAGCATGCAAAGTATATAGAGAGATAGAAGAAAAAAGCACAATACAAATACAAAGATTTATAGTGATTCGGAGCAATCTGCTCCTACGTCCATTTTTCAAACTTTCCTTGGAAATTTCACTATAATCTACCATTGATTACAGTGTATTTGTTTTCCCAGGCTCACAAATAAACCTAGTTGGTTTTCACAGGAGCACCAACCAAAACCTAACATCGTTAGTTTTTTGGGTTCACTAACAACTTAGTTGATTTTTTGGGATCACCAACCAAAATCTATAATGTCCAATTTCAGGCTTGGACAGGTCTAAACCCCAAGTTTTTTTCTCCAAAGAAACTTGTAAAGAAATCAAAAAATATAAATAAAGTTTCAGCATAATATAAAAAATAGAGTATAAGCTCTTTTAAATCCTAAAGAACAAGTCAATAATGTGCTCGATTGAAGCTTGGCTTTTCTTCAAATTATGCTTGAGAGGATGTGGAAGATGTTGGAGAAAATTGCTTTGAAGGCTCGCTGAAATCTGTGCACAACACTCCTCTCTTTTTTTTTTTCTTTGGATATTCAATGTTCCTCATAAAATCTAAAAGATTCTCTCTCTAAATCTCTTAGTCTCTTTCTTCTTCTTTTTCAATTGATTCTCCACCTTTAAATACCTTTAGAGAAGGTTGGAGTGAGAGTTCTTAGCCATTGAAATCTCTGAAATAGTCGTTGGGGTCAAAAAATAGTCGTTGAAAAATTATCCATTGAAGGCTGTCCATACAGATCGAGATCTCTCGATTTTTCATGAGACCTCTCGTCAGATTTTGAGATCTATCAATTTTTTACGAGACCTCTCGCCAGAACTGCGAGACCTCTCGCCAGAACTGCGAGACCTCTCGAGAAATCTATAAGACCTCTCACTCTCAGAGCACAGAAATGAAGTTTCTATCTCCTGAGAATGAGACGTCTCGAGTTCAACTTGAGATCTCTCAAGACTGTGCCAGAATACTATTTCGTTGTGTCAGACCACTCGAGAGCTCTCGAAAAAATTCAAGACGTCTCGAAAAATCCTGACTTCATTTTTCTTGACCTTCCAAACTTGAGTTTCTTGGCCCTAAACTCTTTTAAACATAATTACTTTCTTCAATTTTAATTTCTCTTCTTTCAATCATACTTTCTTCATACCAAGCCATCCAAATATGTGTGAATTTGATCTTTTAAGTATTTTGGCATGGCATCTTGAGAGAATTTATTTTTGAGATAATTTCTTCATTTTGGATACTTGAAAAATTCTACACATTCTTGAAATACATGATTAGATACATAATATACTAAATATTTTGGAATCATCAAAATCAATCTCAGGGTCAACAGACCTTCTATCCAAATTGGCCATACTTGCTCCCAATGAACTTCCGAAGGAAGTATACTTTGAAGTACTGAAATGCCCAAGTTCGGAAGAACCACAGACTGCCATGCAGATTGACCATGAGCCCTGCTAGATTGATCCATTGACTGCTTATCTTAGAAGTGGAACTCTCCCTCACGACCCAAAGAAAGCTCGAAAGTTGAGGAACCAGACCTCCCAATATGTACTTTATATAGATAAACTATATAAGAGATCATATTCTTTGCTGCTTTTAAGATGTCTTCGACCTTTCGAGGCCGATTTTGCATTATGAAAAGTACATGAAGGAATCTATAGAAATCATCTGGATGCCAAATCCCTATCCCATAAGCATTTCGGCAAGGTTATTATTAGCCGACTATGCACCATGATTGTATTGAATATGTTAGAAAGTGCGACCGCTGTCAAAGGAATGTAAATATACAAAGACAGTCGGCCTCCAAGCTTACCCCACTAAGCACCCCTTGGCCATTTGCACAATGAAGAATGTATATACTTGGCCCCTTCCTGATGGCACCCGAGCAACGGAAGTTTCTTTTAGTTACAATCGACTACTTCACCAAATGGATCGAGGCCGAACCCCAGGCAAAGATTACTGAAGCCAAAGTGTAAGACTTCGTCTGGAAGTCAATTATTTATAGATTTAGCCTGTGCCAAATCCTTATTACAGACAATGGGCGATAATTTGTTGGGAGACTATGAAGGTTTGAACATCTTCCATAACTTCATGTCAGTAGTTCATCCGCAAGCGAACAGTGAAGTAGAAGTGACCAACAGAACCTTATTGCAAGGCATCAAGGTAAGGCTTAAAAGAGCAAGGAGGACTTGGGAGGACAAGCTTTACCATGTCCTATGGGCATACCAAACTACCCAGAAGCTGCCGACTGAAGAAATGCCATTCGCTCTAGCTTTCGGAATGAAAGCGGTCATCTCAATAGAGCTCAAGCTACCATCGGCATGGGTTGTAGCCTTCAGCGAGCAATGTAATTCACAGGACCTCAAAGCAAACCTCAATCTGCTGGAGGAAAAATGAGAAGAAGCCTAAGTTCGGATGGCTGCTTATAGATGAAGAGTGGCCCGCTACTATAACTCCAGAGTCAGATAAAATATTCAAAGTAGGGAACTTGGTACTTCGACAAGCAATCATTTCACAACCTCAAAATCAAGAAAAACTCATCCCAAATTAGGAAGGTCCTTACGAAATCAAAGAGGTCATCCAACCTGAAACTTATTACTTGAAGGAGCTTGGAGGCACTGATCTCCCACACCTATGGAGCTTGAAGAATTTATGCACATACTATCAATAATCTCATTTCAATAAAATCTTATTTTAATATCTTCAATCTTGGTGCAAAATTATGATGATAGAAAATAGCCTTCCGAACTTTGTCATTAGACGAAGTTAGCTCTGTTAGGAACAGGAGAAGAACCTCATTCTAACATTGAGCTAAAGTGAAGACCTCGGTTACTTAAGTCGGGATGCGGAAAGAGATCCTTTCAACGGTCCTTTTGTACCCCTATAGCCCTATTAGGAATAGAAGAAAAACCTCATCCTAACATTGAGCTAAAGCAAAGACCTCGGTTACTTAAGCTAGGATGCAAGGAGAGGCTCTTTCAACGGTCCTTTTGTATCCCTATAGTTCTGTTAGGAATAGGAGTAAAACCTCATCTTAACATTGAGCTAAAGCGAAGACCTTGGTTACTTAAGTCGGGATACGGGGAGAGGTCCATTCAACGACCCTTTTGTGCTCCTATAGCCCTGTTAGGAGTAAGAGGAGAACTTTGTCCTAACATTGAGCTAAAGCGAAGACCTCGGTTACTTAAGTCGGAATGCGGGGAGAGGCTCATTCAACGGTCCTTTTATGCTCTTATAGTCCTATTAGGAATAGGAGAAAAATCTCATCCTAACATTGAGCTAAAGCAAAGACCTCGGTTACTTAAGTTGGGATGTGGAGAGATGTCCTTTCAACGATCCTTTTGCACCCCTATAGCCTCGCTAGGAATAGGAGGAGAACCTCATCCTAACAAGAAAAAAGAATGCCCTGACGACCTCATCCTAACATGAGTAAAAATTTCTGGTTGCTTAAAATGAAAGAAAAATACTATTCAATGCTCATTCTGCTAAAAGAAAAGATAAAGAGAATAAAAGAATCGACAAACATATAATCTGCATAAGAGGACAATAGAAGAAAGTGTCATTTCATTAAAGTTAAGGATAGTTACAAAATGAGGGTCAATAAGACCAAGTACAAAATAGAAGGATGGGCAAAGTCCTAAGAAGGATCGGGTTCCTCAGACTTCGGACTGCTAGTCAATACTAAGGATTCCTTCAGAACAATGATCTCTTCTTCAAGCTCTTTCCTTCTCATCAAGTTATCGCAAAATATCAGGTCAACCCATCAGTAGTTCTCCTCTAACTCCTGCAGCCTCTTCCTTAGAACCTCTGATTCAGCTTTTGCATCCTTAACGGCTTACTACTTGCAAGCCAGATGGATCTTTAGCTGCTGAACCTCGACCTTCTCCTGCCCGACGGATTCAGAGAGTTCGTCCATGATCCTCCTCAAGGTTGCAACCTGCTCTGACTTTCTACTCGATCCAGAATAATAGCTATCAGCGAGCTGCTTTTAGAGCCAAACCATCTCACTCTCAGCGGCACGAAGCTTCTACTCAAATTTGGATATTCTTTCACTTCAGTCCAATTGATAAGTGTCGTAAGTGAGCTTGGCATCATACAACTGCTTCTGGAGCACGGAGAATTTTTTCGATCAATTCCACTCATAGCGTGCTTTGTTAGAGGACCACGGGAACTCCCTTCTAACAATCAAATCTTCTCCTTGGCCGCTTGAAGCCCGATCTTAAGGGATCTGACCTTTGTCGTTAATGCCTAAGATTTGTCGCTGGCATTTTTCTTGAGTTTGGCAAGCTCCTTCTCGAAGACACCCTTCTTGATGGCAACACTTGTAGAATCTCGCATGTGTAGCTTGCAGAGATGGGTGACCTCGATTGTAGCTTTCGAAGCATGCTCCCTGGATTTCTGAAGTTCATCTTTAGTTTTCTTCAATTTCTTTTTTAGCTGATGAACTTCTTTCCTTAAATATTTAAGATGAGCCTTCAAAGGGACGCCCTGAGGCAACGGATTAGCATTGACAGGAAACCACATCCATTACACGAAAAATATTCAAAAGCACTCGAACGTATTGACAAAAAAAAATTACTCTCATTAATTAAAGTTCTTAGAGTACAGGATAAAAAAAAGAAAAAAAATATAACTATCAAGAATCCCCAACCTCGGGAGGAGAAACAAGAGAGAAGCTCGACACTCCAACAGCAGTCGTGGACCCGAGAGCCAGTTCAGCTGATTCAGAAGGAAGAGCAGCAGGGAAGCTCGGTGCTTCATGGACAACCTCGGGCTCCAGCACGGGTTCGAGCACCTCAACATCAGGCTCGAAGGGCTCAAGGGCTACTCCGATGGGACAAGGGTCGGCCGCAACAGCTAATGGTCTAGTCTCTTCATCGAAGACATCTCCATAAAAAAAATCGAGATCAAGTTCAAAAACTTTCCAGCCACTCGGTCCTCATAGAGCTCATACTCCTTTTGAAAAGCCTCCTGGCTGAAGGCAATATTCATGTCCATCATTTCAGATGAAATCTTGAACTCCTCCACTGCCTGGACCTTTGCCTCTGAGATTTACCTCGAGGTTTCATCCTTTAGCTCAGCAATCCTGATCTCGGCTTTTTTCCTCCTCTCTTTCTTCAAAGCCAAAGTAGCCTGCGATCCCGCCAGAACGAGCTCTCCCTTTCGAAGTGCCTCCTGAAGGACCCCAACTCGATCGTCTTCTCCTCCAAGAGACGGTCAGCTTCAGCGGTCCTCTTCCGAAGGCGGACAACTTCGGCCTGGAGGTTCTTCTGAACCCTTGATGACTCCGATTTCAAACGGTTCATCTTTTTGATGTATGCTAGCAATTGGTGGCCCAACTTCAAGGAGCAAACAAAGTTATACAGACATTAAAGGGGGAAAAAAAGAAGAGATGTAGCAAGGCGATTACCTGAAGAAAGGTACCAAGGGAGTCCCTAGTGAGTTGTGCATCATCAAGGTCGACCATCTGATCTACATTCTTGGGTAAAGCAAACTTGTCGATCAGCTCCCTATGGTGTCCAGGGTGCTGAAGGGGTCCTCTTCTAAGTCATCGTTATCATTGGATCGACTAGGACGAGCCTTGCATTGCACCTTCATAATGGCCGACTTTTTCTTCTTTTTCTTCTCCTCTCCCCCTTCTCTCTCGACAGGACGATCTTTGATGGGGGAACTCATGGATGCAGGAGGCATCGAACCCCCAATGACATCGATCTCGATAACAAGGGAAACCTTGGCAGGGCGAGGGACTTCGACTCTCTCGACAACCTCGGAAGTGGCAGCGGAATCGGGAGGAGTCGTGGAGCTCAGGGCGGTAATTTTCACCCTCTTCGAACTCTCTTTTGGTACTTTTTTCTTTCTTTTTTGGGCATGAAGTCCTTTGGCAAGTCTGTCAATGGCTCGAGCATCCATCTCTGCAATAAATAAGAGATCATAATCAGCAATATCTACATACATACAAAATCTTATGAAAATTCGAAGCTTGTAGAAAAGTACCAGTCGGGTCGAGGGGACTCAAACCCGTGTTGAAAAGAGTTTGATCCTTCAAGAGTTCGGATAGAAGGGGAGCCTGGTAATTCCTAAGTTTACTAACAGAATCAAGATCATCCCTCTCTAAACTAGAAGCTCGATGGATTGACTCTCTAAGAAGAAGACCCCAAGGGGGAAGTCCTAGCATTAAAATTCGGCAAGACATAAAAAAGAACCTCTCCTTCCAATTGTGGATAGAAGAAGGGGCTCCTTTTAATAACCCCTTCTTATCGAACTGGAAAGAAAAGTACTACCAGTCCCTTATGGAAGGATGGCACTTGAAGGTGTAGTAATTCCTAAAGAGGGAGAGGGTCGGACGAACTTCGACAAGATAGCAGAGAGAAAGAAATCTAATCAAAAATCTGAAGGAGTTTGATACTACGAAGACAAGCGAAATGTTCAAGAAGCGAAAAAGACTAATTACAAAAGGTGGGAGAGGAAGTCTTAGTCCAGCACAAAGGGCTTCTAGGTATAGACAAAATCGATCGGGCAGGAAAGAGCAAGCCCGATCGCTGGGTCTAAAAAGTTTTAGTTTATACTCGGAAGGGATCCTATACCGGATCCTAATCAGTGAAAGATCATCTAAAGATAGAGAGCAAGGAATGGTGCTAGGTATAAAGGTCGAATGGGATACACTTCTGAGTTCGGCCTCCTCACCGAAGTTGGGGTTTCGAGAGGTCGGATCAGATGGACTCCAAGAACTGGATGATTGAGTGATTTCAGTAGACATTTGGATCGAACTCAAATATGGAAGAATTTTGAAAATCGAAGAAAATAAAATACAGAACTGCTACGAAGAAACCGAAAGAACGAGATGCAAAAGATGCAGAAATAATCAAGAAAGAGATTTTGAAACTAACCTAGTTAGATCGGAAGATCAACGAGATGACTAGCACGGTAGGAAATGAATGGAAAAAATACCGACAAGTGAAGAAATCGGAGTGCTCTTAGGCAGGAGGAAGAAAATAGTGGAAGGAGAAAAAGAGCGTAAGGAAGAATGAGTCCTCAGAAGAAAATGCCAGACCTAAATATCTCACAGAGTTTGAAGCGATTACGATGGAAAGGCTCCTCCAACCAGTCTCCAATTGACGCATGTCTCTCTCGTTGCGATAGGCGACTGGCGGTCAGCAGAACCATAATTGTGCTATACTTGGGCAGCGTCTCAGCAGAAGTTTTGAAATTTATCTTTTCGGATCGCTTCACATTTAAGGAGGCTTCGGCACCAGCGCGATAAATGCTAAATCCGGATTGAAACTTCGGCAGTCGCTTGTTCTGTACTCCTTTCCTTCGAATTTCAAACTTGAACGTACGACTATTATTGAGGATAAATCCCACTCCTGCCGAACTTCGGACCAATGCTTGGTCGAGAAGGATTTTCGATTGCGGAAGAGCTTCAATCGTGGCTTCGCTTGTCCCTAGGTTGATCGATCTTTAGTATGCCTGTCGATTTTTGAGACTGCTTGGATGAACTTCCCCCGGACTTCTCCTCTCCACCAAATGGACTTCTCCTTCAGTCGAACTTCCTCTGGACTTTTCCTCTAGGATGAACTCCTCCAAGATGAACTCCTTCCGGATTCTTTCCACTTGCCCAAAGGGCCCCTTTCAGCCGAACTTCTCTATCGTTAGAAGGATCTCAGCATCAATTCTTAATACAACAAATATTAATCAACACACAGACGATCTCGAAAATATCCGAACCTCTCTCGAACTACTGTGACGTGAAATTCTTCACCATCAATAGCCATCCCATCCGAACTTCAACTATTAAATTTCAACAGACTGGCAAGTCACGATAATGAACACCACTCTTGACTAGCGCATCACAACAACAAACACCATCCCTCATAACAAACTCTACATGATCTGAGTGGCCCACTACCAGACAGTTATGGCTATCGCTATTAGTTTATTACACGCTCCGTTTATAAAAGAAATCTTTTATATACGTTTTCTCTAAGCTCTAATTCTCCTTCTCGTTACTCTGCTCCTCAAATTTTCGAACACTCCATTTCTATTGGCCAAAAGAGTTGACTTGACTATCAGAGGATCCTGCCGGAGCCGCCACCCCCTGATTTCAGATGGAACTTTATTTTATAGATCATCGACGGTGACCTCTACTTCTCCAACTCCAGCTTGATCCGACATTAATCAAATTCTGCACCAAGTACCTAAAAAAATCTATCTGACTACCATCCCTAAATTAGACCCCCTTTTCCTTAGAATGATAATTCATTGTTTTTCCCTCGCCGATTTAATAGTTATGGAAAACAAAATGGACACCCTTCAAATATTCTCCTTACCACTGCATACTGCAGCAGTCTACAGCATGCCAACTTCACCGGAAACAGGATCCACTTTAAGCGCCATTTGAACATCATGATCAACTCGATGATAATTTAGATAATAAAAGTTTTAATATTAATTATGATCAGGTAAGTTTAAAATGGGCAGATCACCACCCACTTTAATAACAATACGGCAGGCCAAGCTTCTTTTCAGGGAAAAGAGAGAACTTATACAGTAGCAGAGAGATGGGCAAGAACAAGAACACAGAATCAAAAAGACAAAAAATAATAACAATAGAGAGCAGCTGGATGTCCGCAAACGTCTCCACATACCATGAGCCATCTGAAAACCAATTATAGCACACGACTCACATCTGCCACGAGAGTACAAGACCGATAGGCCATGATTCATAAAGCATGTCTGGAATTTTTCCTTGCAAATATAGCATTTTACCTAAGAATAATTTACCAACTTGCTTCATCTAGTGATATAATGTGGCTGTAGGATGCCCAAAAGGGCACAAGCAATGATCATTTGCAGTTTCCATGCAAAGGATGGCCCTGACATGCGGTTTAAAATCATGAAGTTTCTTCCTGAATCCAAAATTATGGAGGCAAGCCAAGAAAAAGGAAAGCTATAAAAATTAAATTATCACTTGTACAAGTAGCTTACAGACACTGTACATACCCAAGGCAGATGAGAACCTTCCAACAACCATACGCAGTACACAGTTATCAGCTTATAGACCTAGGCAAAGTCAGATAGCTTACAATGATGATATGTAGTTCCCAGATATCATATGACTAGCTAGAATTTTAAATCCCACAACAGAACAGAATACATGTACCTGCTGCTGGGCAAGCAATACGAGCAACACACTTTGCACGGGGGCTAAGGAATGTTACAGAAGAGCCTCTTATCAGGTGCGAACAGCAGTAACGGTAGAGACCATAGACTCAACCCCACAAATGTTATGACCCCTGCAGATCATATAGTACCCATCCTCTCCCCAATTTTCACCCCAAGAGTTCTTTATGATCCAGTATGGCTTATCCTTGAAACGAATAGGAGCATAACCAGCGGAGCCATAACCCACCAACAGCACCCCGTGATCCAAATGCCTTCCACATATGTAAGGGCATGAGACACCACCAATATATGTCTGCATAAAGATTGCATTTATACCCACTGCAGGCAAAATGATTATGAGATCAGCAGTCATTCTGTTACCAGATGAAACAACAGAGGATGATTTGTTCTATAGCCTAGCACATTCAGAGCAGCTCACATCGCATGTGCCATCCCTTAGATATATCACATAGCCAACTTTAACCCACCAAATTTATGCCACTCTGATCAATTTTTTTAGCTTTCTCTATGTATCACACTACCCAGTATGAATTTGACTGCCTGAATTTAATTTATCTATTTAGAATGCCTATGCCTTTGATAGAAAGTAAAGTCATCGAATTCAAAATAGCAAGCATAAACAGAAGGCAGTCTCTCTCTCTCTCTCTCTCTGTTAATTTGGTTTACATGCAAATTAATCTTTTATCTTTCCTAGTAGTGAAATAAAAAATAACATAAAGATGCTTCCTAATGAATGCAGCTTTTGAGAGACTTCGAGAAACTATCACCTACCTGTAAGAGGGCCGTGTTTCACAAGATTAGCAGCAATTTGATCATCATCCATGGAGACAACACTGAAGTTTTTAACTGAAGCAGCAATCTTGGACTTGTTGAATTTGCAGCCACCACGGTCTGTCCCAGTATAAGGATAATCTTCCTCACGCTCAAGCCCACCAGATTTTAATAAGTACTCAAAGGCAGTTGTCATCAACCCACCACTGCATCCCGAGTCACATGCATCAGGTTCAGACGAATCACACTACAAAATAATTAGCAATGTCATGTATGAGAGTGGAATTCATCATAGAACTTGGTCACAGATTTCATTTATAGAACTGTTGTGTTAAAAGATGATCTCAAAACGGAACTACAGCTGAGCCAAATTACATTTCTCAGGCAGGTCTCTTATCCAAAACATTATCAGCAAATTCATTTAGCTCTTTTTAGTCTTTTTTGTTGGTCAAAGTACATGAAATACAACAAACAAACAAAAAAAATGATCAGAAAATTGCAAAATTATCCAAAGTATATTCTTAAGCCAGCAGATTTTGATGGAAGCTGGAAGTGACCGTAGGCTCTCACATCTTAGAAACTTGAGAAAACTTCATTGGAGATAAATTATAAAACATTATCAAAATAAACTTTTGCTGAAATTGCTAGAATAATTTATGGAAGTGTAACTTAATTAATTCTCTGGAAAAATAAATCTACTGAAAGTCGTTAAATATTTATCTTCTTTACAATAATTCAAGTCTAGATTTCTATATATGTTTAATCTTTCTGCAAGTAACAAACTAATCTAGTAAATTGACTAAGCAGATTATCATTATTTAGCAGTGATGGACGCCACAAGTGCCTGTAGGCTCCAGTACCTTAGAAACTTGAGAATCATTGTTGAAGATAAATTATAAAATGATATGAAAATAATAACTTATCAAAATAAAATATTTTTAATTCTTTTGAAGATCAAATCTTCGAGAATCATTAGTCTTCTCACAACATTTTTAGCAAACTAGAATTATATTATTATTATTTTTTTCCTGCAAATTGTAGTACACATCTGGCAAACTGATTCAGCAGCAAATCCTTATAGCAACATCAGTTTCACTTTCAAACATGGTTTATTTTGAAAATTTGCAAGTTGATCAGAACTGAAGTTTATATCTTTTTTATAGAATCATTTCACACACTACCTTTGAATGAATAGAACAGTAAAGGAAAAATGAAGTCTAAATTTGACTTTAACTTGATAAGTAGAGAAGAGGAAAAAGCTTGATGTTGCACATGTCCCAATCACTATGCTTTAACTGCTAAATAGGAAGTCCATTAGGAAGGAACCTGAATAATTATATGGGTTAACAATACACCCAACTCAGTTTTCATAATTTGTCAAAACAACCTCCAATAACAGACAAACCATGGTGTCATTTGCAGTGTCGCTGTTTGATGATTCACTGAAAATAGGTGGAAAAACAATGCCTAAGACATCATAAAACCTGAGTTGATGAAATGGGAAGAAAATCTAGGGCATCATAAACTCAAGTCAGCATACCAATAAAAAGGTACCAGTGCAGCTTGTCTCAATTATGCAGGTTGCAATCATATGCATGAAACTTACAAACACTTCTCACACTAAAAGGAAAAAGTTATTCACTGAAAAAAGGATTAATTCAAGGATCTTTTAATGATGAACTAAAAGTTGAGATGTCAAACCTACAACAAGGACCCATACAAGGATAATGGTTCAAGATAATATACAAAGAAAAAAATAAAACATAAACAAAAAGAATGATGAAATTCTCAAACCACCTATTATATGAAGAAAATACAATTTTACCCAACTGGATCTTTGAAAAGACCTTTAGAAGGGCAAGCAAATGATTAGGCTGTAGACGTATTTGAATTTGAATAAGCATCACTGCATAATCCAATGGTGACAAGTTTTCTAATGTAAATTTACTGGTATGAGCAAATAAAAAGAAAAATCATGTTCATTCATCTTAAAATTATTTGCAGATACACTTTAAAGCCAATTTGCTGCTTGTTAATGATTTAAAAGCACAAAAATAAATTCTGAATTAAAAATTTTCTTTTAGAAGTGTACCTGTTTGTTAATTGCATATAAGGAATGTCTACCATTTTCCACTGACTTTTTCAGAAGCACAAGACATGTAGATATTGCTTAACCTTTTCCATGAGGGTGTAATAGCATCTAACTACAGCTGTAAACGAAGTCACTGATCTCTATGGTCTCATACCCACATTGAATCAAGATTCCGACACCACTACCACATTTAATTCTGATATGATCACACGCAATTTCAGATGCCAATTTTATTAACTTTTTAGCAACAATAGCAACTGCAGAAAGTAAGTGTCATCTACCATATAAAATTGACAAACTACTTTACTGCATTATACATTTTTTTCAAGATACAAGCGATTGATCTATTTACAGCACCACTCTTGATTTCAAATGTTCAACTGGCTGCCATAACATTCACCTTACTGCGTTATCCACTTTGTTCATGATAGAAGCGATTGATCTATTTACAGCACTACTCTGGATTTCAAATGTTCAACCAGCTGCCATAGCACTCACCAATTGATGATGCTTCCAATAGTGTTAGCAAGCAGCCAAAAGTACAAATCATGAAGATTGCTTATTTGCTATATTTGATTATAATAAAGATAAAAGCATCAAGAATGAAGAGGAGAAAAATACTAGCATGATAAGCAGTATTTTACCTTCCAAAATTATTCAAAAGGATTGAAGCTTAGCGCCATGCAGCTTACCAATACTATTGCTATCAAAACCTATGTTCGTCACCCAAATTACAAACTTAACTAAAGTACACAACATATATGGCGTTCCTCAAAAAATTTTAGAAACATTCATCCCCAATCAAGCTCCTCATTCTAATGCCATTATGGTAGAAAATTCCTAAGAACAAATGTGAGAGCAATTTGTGAAAGCGTCCAATCATTCAGCACCCTTTAGAATATGCAAATAAAGAATCTGAGAAGTATCTGTTTTTCTATCAACGAATACTTGTGGATCTAAAACTAGCATCATCCTAAGACTGACTTCTGAATCTAGCATTTAGAAGAATAGATGTTGGTCATGGCTACATGATACCAAAAAGATCTGCATCAAGAACTAAGACTAACAAATTAAACTGAAATGGGCACTTGACTCAAAGAACATGGATTTGCAAACAAGAAGCAATTAATTACTTTGTGATTGGACAAGCGGGCATCAAATATCACTATTTAAGCTTTATTTTCTTCGCACAAAGTGGTTTGAAATCATGATACAGGACCTGACTTGGATCTGTTTAAGGTCTAGCTATGTGTACTTGAGTAACCAAAAAGCAAGGCCAATATCAGCCCAACAAAAATGATTGCCCATCTAACCAGCATTTGTTTGTCTTTTCTTAAAGATGAAGCTGAATTAAAAGAAAAGGCAAGTCTAGCTTAAATTATAGTTTGTCTGATATTGCAGACCATTTGTAAACTAATTAACCGAACTGCTGTTATCGGTGAGCCAATCTCCATGGCAAGTTATTTGGATAACAACAAGCTTGATATTTCCTGATTCTCATTTGTTTGCTCAAACATTACCATACCTCACAATAATATGCATTTTTCCTCTTATGTCCTTGAACCTTCCGGCCAACAAAAGAAAACCCTAGCCTCAAAAGCAAAACTGCCAACTCCTTTTATTAACATTGATGTAGTGGACGGTGGCAGCTGGACCTACAAAACAAGTCCCTAACTCGGATTGGCTCTCGTAAAGACCCTCCAATGCTTAAGTCAGAAATTTGCAGAATAGGTGAGTGCGAGAAAGAGAAATGGCGTGCTTTAGGGGTCCCTCGATCATTGTTGGAGCCATAACGAGAAGAGCAGCAGAAGGCTTTCCTGATCGTCCAGTCACATCCTGTTGGGATTCCTTCCTAACCCTCTAGAGCTTGGTGGCTGGTGTCACGTTACCTGGTGTACGGTCAGCTATTTCCATTAATGGTTCCGGCATGGTTTCCTAGGATTTGGTGGTTGATATTACCTCATCTGGCGTATGATCAGTTGTTTCCATTAATGGTTCCAGCATGATTCCTTAGGATTCGATGGTTGATGTTACCTCATCCAGTGTATAGTCAACCATTTCCATTAATGGTTCCCTAAGATTCGGTGGTTGATGTTACCTCATCTGGCGTATGGTCAGCCATTTCCATTAATGGAGTGATTTGAAAGGATGTTGGGGAGAGTGGCTTGGCAGCTTACCACGTGTGCTATTGAAGATTAGGATCGGCGATAGATGTACCAATCGGAGCCGACGTTGGGATCGGACCCTAGAACCTAAGTTGTCATCCAATGTCTGGAGGTTGCTTTGATGATGAGAGCAAAGGTCCACATGTAGGTCGGTAGCTGTTAAATGTATGCCCTAAAAGCCAAATTGACTGACATTTGTTAAATACTTTCTAGAGGCATTTTTGTAATTTTGACTTAAAATTAATTAAAGAATTATTTATTCCATCATATTGTGTATTAAAGTGTCTGTGATACATCCATTGAGTTAATAGACATGATAACACATATTCTCAAGAGTTAAGAATTTAAGGCATATGTTATCATAATTAACTCATAAATTGCTCTCAATCGTAGGATCATCACGAAGATGGTGATAGATCCGGAAGATCGGTGTACGATCGTTTTCTTAGAGTAGATGAGTCTTAAATCTATGATGTGGAGATCGGAGTGAGAGTACAGATACTCGTTAGAGAATGAGGACACTAAGCGTGACCACATGGAGCAATCATAAGGAAGCCTACCTTCTCGTCGATGACTAGCTCGATGCTGCAGCATGTCTAGTTTTTTGACCTGAGGTGCATCGACAATTCACCTTGAGAGTGTTATAGTTTAACTACACCATAACTCGATCTCCTAGCCATTCAGAATCCTGAGGTGTATGCTGGTTATAGCATGTTCATTGTAAGAATTGGATTGCACCAAGATGGGATCTATCAACCTCGGTAGTCCTATAATGATCATAAGATTGAGTCCTAAAATCCATGGCCATGGTAGTGTAAAATAATAAAAAGGAGTTTCTATTAGGATTTCACATTGGACTCGAATCGAATGATTCATTCATATGATGGATGTTGGTTTGACGAGTTTACCTTAACCCTAATTCTGTCGGGGCTCATGATAGAAGAACCCAATCACACAGCTGCACCAGAGGTTTGCTATCCGATTTTGATGGGTTGCCACCATATACTGGTAGGTGTCACTGGTGGATTTTGGGATCAATTAGAATTGTCTTGATGATCGACGATTCTAATTGGATGAATCGGAAGAGTTCTGATCCATCGAAAGATATTTCGATGATGTCGATGATGGAAATCATGACATGTCCCATTACCATATAGAACTGAACCTAACTGAATCACACAAACAAGGATTTGGATCTGCATGTCATCAATTGAGCTAACTCAATTTGATTGATTTGGATTAGATCCAATTAGGTTCAAGAAAATCATGCTAGTACATGATTGAGCCTAACATTCTCCTTCTGTAGTCTTTCTGAATCGTCTCGACTGAGCCAAATTAGATTTGGCTCACCCAGGAGCCTTATATAGGTTTGTCCTAGTCTGACTAGAACTTGTCCAAGTCAGAAGAGTATTGTCCTAACCTGATCTAGGCTTATCCTAATCCATCGAATGAAAACAGGACAAAATCTGCTAATTTGTGAAACTATTTGGATAAGGCTTATCCGAAAACTCTATAGGAATTTGTCTTGATCTAACTGGACCTTGTCCTGACCTAATCAAGACTTGTCCTAAATCTCATAAGATGGGAACAAGATAAGAGTTGTCTTTGCCATATTAGGGCTTGTCTTAAAATCATGGGATGAAATTTGGACGAGCCTCTCGCAGAAATTCTAGATGGATTTTTCTTGATCTGATCGGACCGAGTCCTGGTCTGATCAAGACTTATTCTAACTGGATTAGGACTTGACATAAATCCATTGGATGGGACTTGAAAAGATTGTCTTAATCCCATAAGATGGGAACATGATAAGGATCAAATGTTGACCCAACATGCAGGAAAGAAGAAATATGGCGTGCGCCTCCAAGAATTTATCTGAGGGTGCACGTCCATATGGAATTTATGTGGAGTTTGTGAGTGCATGCCATAAAGAGGTTTGCACATCTGATGGATAAGAGAAGGCGCCCATTCAAATTTGATTTGACTGATCAAAGCATTTGAATTTGATTCAAATATCTAGGGAGATAAGAGTTTGCGTCATCTACTCACCTTATCCTTTATTCCACACCATATTTTTGAGTTTTGTGCGACAAAATATAGAAAAAATATGGTGTAGGGCATGGAGATCATGGAGTCCTGCATGTTAAACTTTGACCTGTTCAAAGTTATATGCAAAGGGACTCTTGACTAGGTCTATAAATAGGGCCCTGTGCAAGCTATTGTGCATCACCATTTCTCTACGGTGAAACCCTACCAAAATATTCATCTCCACACCTCTCTCATCTGATCCTCTCCCTCTTCTCCATGCCTAAGAGTTGGGCAAAACCTGCAAGCAAAGATCAAGTCCCGTTGGCGCAAAGATCAGCGAGAGATGATGGTGTTCGTGAGACGAACGCGCAGCCTTCGGAGTTTGTTTTGAAGGTTCTACGGAAAAACATCAGATCTAATCTTTAGAGATCAAATCCAGGAGACTTCCAGATCTGATCTGAGTGGATACCGGTAGAGGCCGAGTGCGTGCACAGCTCAATCAGAATCTCGGATCAATCGTCAGATCATCACAACGGATAAACGGTTTACCCAATCAGGTGATAACTATTATCACCATTTTTATTTTTATTTTATTTCTAATTTTAGATTAATCTAATCAAATCTGAGAACTCTCAAATCTAATCGGATCATAGAAAATTTTTAAAAATTATTTCGCTGCAAATCTGATCCGATCAGATGCATCCTGCGGTAGGAAAACCCATTTTTTCTTTCAACTGGTATCAGAGCCAGGTTGCTGCTTCCAGATCTGTCTTTAGATTGATCTAAAATTATTTTTTATGATCTGATTATTTGATTTTCAAATGTTACATAAGATGTAATCAGATCTGAAATGAAAAATTGCATGTTTTAAATATATATGTTTAACATAAACAATGCATGCTCTAGTCTAGATCTGCTATTCTATATCATGATAGTTTTCAAATATATTTTAGATTAGATCTGATTTAATTTTTTATGATTTGATTATTTAAGTTTCAGATGTTACATTAGATGTAATCAGATCTGAAATATAAGGTCTAATTTAAAATTTTGATATATGTGATATAGGCAGCATATGTCTAGACTAGATCTTTAGTTTAATCTCATAGTCTAGATCAAAAATTTTATGAAATGTTCATTTAATTTTCTGAAGATTATGTGATTAGATTAGTTAAATTTCAAATATTATATATGATATAATTAGATCTGCAAGCATGAGATGCATTTAAAATTTTCATATGTATGACATATGCAATGCAAGTTTAGACTAGTTACATAAATCTATGCCATGAGTAGTCTAGATTAAATTTTTTTATAATGAGATCATTTAAAATTTTACTTTCAGTATTACATCAGATGTAAATAGATCTGAAACATAAATTTAAATGTTAAATTTGATACATGAGATGTATGCAAAGCATGTATAGATTAGATCTTAAATCATGTAACAGTTATATGCTTTAGATCTAATAGTTTTGTAGTATAGTTCATATTTTTGATTAAGGCATTTTCCTTGGTCGTCCAGTCATAAGAGTAAGAACAGTTTAAAGGGCCTCTCATTCTATTTGATGGGGTGCTCTTATGGCATGTATCGGTGTTGCATTTGCCCTTAATCAGAAATCAAAAACTTATTTTTCTGCAAAATCCTAGATCCTGAAATCCTAGAATTTCTATACATGTTTTGTTCTTAAACCCTTGAACTTAATTAAAAATTAAGTTTATGAAATTAATTAGATCTAAAAATTATGAATTTTCATATCTAAAACACCTTCATAAATCATGTGTTCGCATGTGGGTAGCTCAGTTAGGTCTAGCGATTGATCAAACTGAAGCAAGAGTTGGTTAGATGGGATTAAGAGTGCTTAGATTTGACCAACCTAATAGGATTAAGTCTGGGTCAAGGTCGACTAACTGTCACATGTAGTCGATCAAGTTAAGACCAAATTTGGCTTTGCGGTTCGAGCCTGGATTGTAAGCTAATCCAATCAGCTTTGATCAGACAAATCGGTGTCTAAGGTAAGTATGGCAAATACGATCAGTGGTCTTTAATTAGAAGCTACTCGACCTAAATGCGTTCACGGTGAGTTAATGGCATATTCCTCCCACTGATCTCACTTACCTGACCGATTGAGTCGACCCAGTTTTGGTTTGAGGTGGCTAACGATTCGAGCTAACCCATGTTATTAGGTTAGTTATAAATATTATGACTAGTTGAGTCTAAGAGACCAAATCAAATCTTCCTAAGAAAAAATTAAGTCCTAGGTCTTCCACCATTGTAGATGTGCGGGCTCTTCCCGAGGTTGATTGTTCTCGACTGGATACAGTAGTTCAGTTGCACCGGAAAGACGCAACCATATCTATTAGGCATTGGATGCTATAGGTTGAAGGATGGATTGGGCTCAATATTCCGGATACGTTGAGGGATCCAATCAGAAATTCAATTTGTGCAAATAGTGGGTTTGGCTTAACTAAAGAGTGGAGCAATATTCCGGGCACGGTGAGCTTCATGAATTAGAGACCAGGTTTGGGTGCATCATATTTAGAGAAACATTGGACGAGTTGTCCACTCATCGGTTGACCTATCACCAATAACTGCTAGGTGAGGTGGTGAGCTAGTCGGTGGGACCAGACCACCCACTAGAAATTAATGATCGTAGAGATTTTCGCATCTCTGCCAAGGGAGTGTAGGGATCCAAGAAAATAATGAGAACCTAATTTGTTTAAAAATGAAGCCCCTAAATAAATTGGTTGAATCAAATTACAAGTCTAACTAAAAACTTTGACTCTCTACGGGAAAATGTTCGCATCAAAACCCCTAGCCTGAATCCTAGATACCCAGAAGTTGACCGATCAATTTACATGGATTGGCTAAAGAACTTCAAAATTATTTTGGGTTCGAAATGGTTGACCTATGTATTGGACCAGGACCAACCCCACTATACCAGCACGTCCGATCGTGGATCAGAGAGCGTCTCATGAAAAGTGGTCGGACAATGATAACAAAGCTAGGTGCTACGTGTTAGGCCCAATATCAGATGAGTTGCAGTGCTAACATGAAGACATTAGGACTGCTCGCCAAACGTTGGCACACCTACAAGAGTTGTTCGGTGAATAGAGTCGCACAGCACATTATCAAGTCTCGAAGAGACTTTTTAAGGCGCAAATGCGTGATGGGCAGTTGATCCAAGATTATTACTTGGCAATGATCAAGGACCTAAAGAGCTTGAGAAGCTCAGAGCCTTGATGGTCAAGGAACTATAGATTGATGTGATCTTGCAGTTCTTGATTGATTCGTATGGACAGTTCATTATGAACTTCCATATGAATAAGCTCCAGTGCATCTTGGCTGAGTCAATAAATATGCTGGTTACTCCTGAGCAAACTTTGAAGGGTTCAAAGGATTCAGTTCTAGCTATGGAGCAGACTTCTTTTAAAAGAGTCTTTTGGAAAGAAGAAGTTTGCAAAAAAATAGAAAACAGAAGGAAAAAAGAAGGGCGAGCCAAAGAAGAAGGCCACGGAGAAGGAAAAGTGTTTCCACTGCAACTTCGATGGCCATTGAAAGCGAAACTGCCCTGCATACCTGACCAGCCTGAAGAACAAGCAGGAGGACCTTCTGAAGGAATGCTCGTCATTAAGTCTGTCGAGCAAAACGTGAATGCCATAGGATCAAAATAATCTAGAAAAAGTGTTAATGAAGGTACCTATGGCACCTTAGGCTAGATCATATAGCTAAAGATAGGATCAACAAATTAGAGAAATCCGAACTAATGGGTCCGTTGACTTTCGAGTCATATCCGATTTATGAATCATGCCTTTAAGGCAAAATGATCAAGCTTCCTTTTATAGGATATGGGAAAGGGTCACAAACCTACTTGCCCTGGTACATATAGATGTGTGTGGCCCATTCAATGTGCCGGCCAGAGGCAATTATATCTACTTTATTATCTTTACCGATAATCTATCTCAGTATAGGTATGTGTACTTGATACAACACAAGTCTGAAGCCATTGAAAAGTTCAAGGAGTCCAGATATGAAGTAGAAAAGCAAACCAAAAAGCCCATTGAGGTTCTTCGATCAGATCGAGGTGAATACCTTAATCGAAAATTTCTGGACTATCTCAAGAATAATGGTATAGTCTCATAATGGATTTCGCCTGAGATGTCTCAACTTAACGGAATTTCAGAACAAAGAAAACGAATCCTATTAGATATGGTCCGTCCATGATGAGCTTCACGGATCTTCCAGAATTTCTTTAGGAACATAGTTTAATAGAGTTCCATTTAAAACCATTCCTACCACACCGTATGAGATATGGCATGGTAAGAAACCAAGTTTGAGTCATCTCAGAATTGGGGTTGTCCAGTGGCAAACAAGTTAGAATCTAGATCCCTTAGAGCTTGATTTATTGAATATCCTAAAGAGTTATTAGGGTATTACTTCTATCTTCCGAAAAACCACAAGATGATTGTGGGTTGACACTTCATTTTACTTAAAAAATAGTTTGTTCAAGATGATGGTATCGGAAGATAGATTAGACTCGAGGAGAAAGTCTCCAAAGATCAACGAGCCAAGGAACCTCAGGAACCCAGTTAGTCTAAGCCGATCCATAATTCACTACCTCCATCTCGTAGGTCAAATAGAATTTCCCGTCCTTCTGAAGGTACTTAGGTACTATTTTAGAGGATGTAGAAAAAATGTTCTTCATGGAAAATGGGTTCATGGTGATGATCCCAGTACCTATGACGAGGCGATATCAGATATCGACTTCGAGAAATGGTTAGAGGCGATAAAGTTAGAAATTGACTCGATGCGCTCAAACCAAATCTGAATCTTGGTAGATCCACCTGAAGGTATAGTACCTATTGGGTGTAAATGGATCTTCAAGAGAAAGATATGTGCAGATGGGAATGTAGAGACATTCAAAGCTAGGCTAGTGACGAAAGGATATCAAGTTACCTTCTCGTCAGTGGCCACCATCTGCACATTGCTTGCCATTGCAGTATATTTCAATTACGAAATATGGCAGATGGATGTGATAACAGAGTTCATAATTGGATATCTTGAGGAAGATATTTATATGGAACAACCGTTTGTTTTTACATCTAGTGATGGTGATCACAAAGATCTGCAAGCTACAAAGATCCATCTATGGACTCAAGCAAGCATCTCGGAGAGGAATGCTTGATGTAATCAAATTATTTGGTTTCATCAAGAACGAGGAGAAATCAAGTGTGTTCAAGAAGGTCAGTAGGAGCATTGTTGTCTTCCTTATATTGTATGTGGATGACATCCTCCTGATTGGGAATGATATTCTTATGCTGACATAGGTCAAAGTATGGTTATCTAAGAAATTTTCTATGACAGACCTAAGTAAAGCATCCTTCTTTTTAAAGTCTATAGGGATAGACTGAAGAGGATGCTGGGTCTCTCAAATAGAAGAGGTTCAGCATGGCAAACTTTAGGTCCAGGGGTATGCAGACTCAAACCTTATGTCTAATTAAGATGATCGAAAGTCGACGTCTAAAAATTTGTTCCTGTGCACTGGTGGTACTGTAAGCTGGAAGAGCTCCAAGAAGATGGCTTCACCTAATCCGTAATTACCTTGAGAAGGATACATCGAGGTTATGAGAGTTGACTCTACAGACCATGCGGTTGACCCACTGACGAAGCCTTTAGGCCCGCAGAAGATCCAAGCCCACCTTGAGAAGATGGACTTAGATTTGTAGCCAATTGGCTTTAGGTCAAGTGGGAGTTTGTTAGATGTGTGCCTTAGAAGCTAGATTGGCTGACACTTGTTAAATACTTTCTAAGGATATTTTTGTAATTTTGACTTAAAATTAATTAAAGAGTTATTCTATCATATTATGTATTAAAGTGTCTGTGATACATCCATTGAGTTAATAGGCATGATAACACATATTCTCAAGAGTTGAGAATTTAAAGCATATGTTATCATAATTAACTCATAAATTGCTCCCGACCGTAGGATCATTACGATGATGGTGATAGATCCGAAAAATCGGTGTACGATCGCTTCCTTAGAATAGATGAGTCTTGAGTCTACGGTGTGAAGACACCGGAGCGAAAGTATAGATACTCATTAGAGAACGAGGGCACTGAGCATGACCACCTTAAGCAGTCATAAGGAAGCCTACCTTCTCGTCGATGACTAGCTCGATGCTGTAGTGTGTCTGGTTCTTTGACCTAAGGTGCATCAATAATTCACCTTGAGGGTGTTATAGTTTGACTACACCATAACTCGATCTCCTAGCCATTCGGAATCCTAAGGTGTATGTTGGCTATAACATGTTCATTGTAGAAATTGGATCGCACCAAGATGGGATCTATCAACCTCGGTAGAATAGTCCTATGATGATTATAAGATTGAGTTCTAAAATCCAAGGTCATTATAGTGTGAAATAATAGAAAGGAGTTTCTATTAGGATTTCACATCAGACTCGAATCGAATGATTCATTCATATGATGGGTATTGGTTTGACGAAGTTCACCTTAACCCTAATCCCGTCGGGGCTCATGATAGAAGAACCCAATCATACAGGTAGCTGCATTGAGAGGTTCGCTATTCAGTTTTGATGGATTGCCACCATATACTGGTAGATGTCACTTGTGGATTTTGGGACTAATTAGAATTGTCATAATGATCGACGATTCTAATTGGGTGAATCGAAAGAGTTCTGGTCCAAGTTCTGTTCCATCGAAAGGTGTTTCAATGATGTTGATGATGGAGATCATGACATATCCCATTACCATATAGAACTGAACCTAACTGGGTCACACAAACAAGGGTTTAAATCTGGATGTCATCAATTGAGTTAACTCAGTTCGATTGATTTGGATTAGATCCAATTAGATTCAAGAAAATCGTACTAGCACACGATTGAGCCTAACATTCTCCTTCTATAGTCTTTCTGGATCGTCTTGACTGAGCCAAATTAGATTTGACTCACCCAAGAGCCTTGTATAGGTTTGTCCTAGTCTGACTAGAACTTGTCCAAGTCAGAAAAATATTGTCCTAACATGATCTAGGCTTGTCCTAATCCATCGGATGGAAACAAGGCAAGACCTGCTAATTTGTGAAATTATTTGGACAAGGCTTATCCAGGAACTCTATAGGAATTTGTCTTGATCTGACTGGACCTTGTCCTGACCTAATTAAGACTTGTCCTAAATCTCATAAGATGGGAACAAGATAAGAATTGTCTTTGCTATATTAGGACTTGTCCTAAAATCATGGGATGAAATTTGGGCAAGCCTCTCCCAGAAATTCTAGATGGATTTTTCTTGATCTAATCGGACCGAGTCCTAGTCTGATCAAGACTTGTTCTAATTGGATTAGGACTAGACATAAATCCATTGGATGGGACTTAAAAAGATTGTCTTAATCCCATAAGATGGGAACATGACAAGGATCAAATGTTGACTCAGTATGCAAGAAAGAAGAGATATGACGTGCGCCTCCTAGAATTTATCTGAGGGCGCACGTCCATATGGAATTTATGTGGAGTTTGTGAGCGCACGCCAAGTTTTGTCTTAATCCCATAAAATGGGAACATGATAAGGGTCAAATGTTGACCCAATATGCAAAAAAGAAAAGATATGGCATGCACCTCCTAGAATTTATCTGAGGGCGCACGTCCATATGAAATTTATGTGGAGTTTGTGAGCGCACGCTCGTTTGTGAGCACACGCCATAAAGGGGCGTGCGCATCTGATGGATAAGAGAAGGCGACCATTCAAATTTGATTTGACCGGTCAAAGCATTTGAATTTGATTCAAATGTCTAGGGAGATAAGAGTTTGCGCCATCTACTCACCTTATCCTTTATTCCACGCATTTTTGAGTTTTGTGCGACAAAATACAGAAAAAATATGGTGTGGGGCATGGAGATCATGGAGGAGTCCTTCTGCATATTAAACTTTGACCTATTCAAAGTTATATGCAAAGGAACTCTTGACTAGGTCTATAAATAGGATCCTGTGCTGTTAGATATGCATGCCCTAGAAGTCAAAATTGGCTGACACTTGTTATACACTTCTAAGAAAAAAATTATAATTTTGACTATAAATAATAAAATAGGTTATTTTCTATCACAATGTATATTTAGTATTTGTGATACATCCCTTGAGTTAATGGCAATGATAGTACTTATTTTCAAGAGTTGAAAATTTAAGACATGAATTTTCATTATTAACTCATAAAATGCTCCTGATCGTAGGATCATCATAAGGATGGTGATTGATCCAGAAGGTTGATGTACAATCACTTCTTCATAGTAGATAAGTCTTGAATCTATGGTATAGACACCAGAGCGAGAGTATAGGTACTCATTAGAGAACGAGGGCACTGAGCGTGACCACCTCGAGCAGTCATTAGAAAGTCTACCTTCTCGTCGATGACTAGCTCGAAGCTACAGTTGTGTCTGATTCTTTGACATGAGGTGCATCGGCAGTTCACCTTAAGGGTGTTATAGTTTGACTGCACCATAACTCAGTCTCCTAGCCATTCGGAATCCTGAGGTGTATGTTGGCTATAGCATGTTCATTGTAAGAATTGGATTGCACCGATAAGGGATCTATCTACCTCGATAGATGAGGAGAAGCCTTATGATGATCATGAGAATCAAGTCCATAAGCTCATAGCCATGGCAGAGTGAAATAATAGAAAGAGTTTCTATTAAGATTTTCATATTAGACTTGAATCGAATGATTAATCATATGACGGATATTAGGATTTGACAAGATTACCTTAACCCTAATCCTGTCGGGGCTCAAGATAGAAGAACTTAATCACATGGGTAACTGCACCGAAAGGTTCATTTTCAGTTCTGATGGGTTGCCACCATATGCTGCTAGGTGTCATTAGTGGATTTTGAGAGAAATTAAAATGATTTAGATGATCAATCATACTAGTTGTCTGAATCAAAAAAGTTCTAATCCATCGAAAGGTGTTTCGATGATGTCGATGATAGAGATCGCGACATATCTCATTACCATACGGAACTGAACCTAACTAGGTCACACGAATAAGGATTTCAATCTAGATATCATCAATTGAACTAATCCAGTTCAATTGATTTGAATTAGATTCAATTAAGTTCAAGAAAATCGTGCTAGCACACGATTGAGCCTAATGTTCTCCTTTAATTATCATTAAAGTTCTCGACTGAGCCAAATGTGTCTTGACTCACTCAGATATCTTTACTTGGTCTGACTGAAGCTTGTCTAGGTTAGAAAAGGGTTGTCTTAATTTATGAGATGAATTTGAGATAACACCTGCCATTTTCCATCACCTACTAAATACTATTTTGGACATTTGGTCAAATGTTGACCTTTATGCCCATGTGTCAAGCCATCATAGGAGAGAATTTTTGGACCAATTTGCCTGCTAAAAAGCAGATGGATAAAGCCCTAAGCGTGTGCCCATGGATAGAGCATTTGGAGTCCCATACAGATGGAACTCCAATTGCTTCGGGATTTCTACCTAAGTGGCGCCAAAGACATGTCTTTGACCAGTCTTGGCACTATCTGAGGATGATTCAGAGGAGCTCTCATCTGATTGGATCAGATAATGTCATCCCACCAATCAGATTTAGATCTGATTGCACAAAAGGCCGTGATTGGTTGGGATGATGTGGCACTGCATGGCGCAACAGGGTCTATAAAAACCCTGTCTGCGCTAAGGTTTAAGAAGCTTGATCCATTGCCCATGCCACAAGACTGCCCCTCTCCCTCCACACCATCTTCAGGTCTTCTCTCTCCTACCCACGCTCAAGAATTTTTGAGCTTCAGTTTGGTGCGAGCCAAGCAAGAGAAAGGCGACAGAAAAAGGAAGACAGTACTGCTGCAAGAGACAACTCACATTTTCGAAAGGAGTTTTGAAGATCTTCAAAATCAGATTTAGATCTGATTTTTGGAGAGGTGATAAAGAAGATCTCTAGATCCTACCCGAGTGGATACCGGTAGAGGTCAGGCACTTGCGTGGCTAGATCCAGAACCTCAAGTAGATATCAAGATCATCATAGGATAATCAGATTACTCTCAACAAGATAAATTAAATTAGATTTAATTTATTCTTTATTTTATTTTATTTTATTAGATCAATAATATCAGATCTGCAAAGTCTCAGATCTGATCTGGATCCAAGAGAAAAAATTTTGAAATCTCTCTTGATCCAATCAGATCTGAACAAACCTAACCTGAAAAACTAGGTTTTCCCTTCAACTGATATCAGAGCCAAGTTGCATTTTCCATTAGATCTGATTTTATTTTAATTTTGATCTGATAATTAGATGATTTCAGATGTCACATGAGATGTGATTAGATCTGAAATCAAAAAAAATAAAAAATAAAATATTTAAGATCTAAGTTGTACAAGATGTATGACTAGTTGTAGAATAAAATTATTCTATGTATAGTCTAGCATGATCATAATTTAATTTAATTAAGTTATGATTTTTAGATCTATTTATTTACTATTTTTGATGTTATAAATATTATAATAAAATCTGAAAAATAGAAAATAAAGTTATTTAATTTTTGTTCATATGAGATATGATGAATGCATGTTTAGACTAGTTGTACAATAGTTCTATATAATTGTCTAGAATAGATTTTAATTTGATATGATCAATTTAAATTTGATTTTTTAGATGATTATGAGATAATTTAGATCTAAAAATATACATGATATGATATATGAAGATGTATGCAAAACATGTTTATAGTTAGATCAACTTTTATATATAAGATATATAATGTAGATCTAACTAATTTTGTAGTTTTCATATTTCTGATTAAGGCGTTCTCCTTGGCCGTCCAGTCATAAGAACAAAGTAGGATTTAAATGCCCTCTCCTCCCATTCGATTGGGTGTTCCTATGAAGTGTAAGGGTGCTGCACGTTCGTCCTTAATCAGAAACCTAAAACTTATTTTCTATAAAATCCTAGATCCTGAAACCCTAGGATTTTATTTACATATTTTATTTGTGAACCCTAAACTTAATTAAAAATTATGATTATAAAATATGTTAAATCTAAAAATTGAGAATTTTCAAATTTAAAACATATTCATAAAATTGGGTTCGGACTTGGGTAGCCCAATTAGGTCTAGCGATTGATCAAACCGAATCAAAAGTTGGTTAGATGGGATTAAGAGTGCTTAAATTGACTAGCCTAATAGAATTAAGTCTGAGTCAAGATCGAATCACATGAGTGATCGATCAAGCTAAGACCTAATTAGGCTCAGTGGATAGAGTCTGGATTATAGGCTAACCTGATTGATTCTGGCTCAACAATTTGATGTCTAAGATAAATCTGGCAGATATGACCGACTAATTTTTAATTGGGAGATACTCGACTCAAATACGTTTTTGTCGAGTTAATGGCATATCCCTTCCACCGGTCTCACTTACCTGGTCATATTTGTCGACCTAGTCCTGATCTAAGGTGGTTAACAATTTGAGCTAACCCATGCCATTAGGTTAGTCATAATTGTTATGGCTATTGTAAATCAAGTTTAAAGAGACCTAAATAAAAGCTCCCTAAGAAAAGATTAAGTCTAAGATCTTCCACCATTGTAGATATGCGGGCCCTTCCCGGAGTTGATTGTTCTCAGCTGGTCACAATGGTTCAGTTGCACCGGAAAGACGCAACCATGTCTATTAGGCATTGGATGCTACAGGCTGAAGGATAAATTGGGCTCAATATTCCGAATATGGTGAGAGACCCAATTAGGAATCCAATCTATGCAAATGGTGGGTCTGACTTAACTAAAGAATGGATCAATATTCTGAGCACAGTGAGATTCATGAATTAGAGACCAAGTTTAGGTGAACCATGATTAGAGAATCATTAAACGAGAGTTATCCACTCATTGGCTAACCCATCATCAATAACTATTAGGTGAGGTGATGAGTCAGTTGGTGGGACTGCACCACCCATTAGAAATCTATAATTGCGAAGATTTTCGCATCTCTACAAAGAGAGTAGGGATCCAAGAAAATAATGAAAGCTAATTTATTTAAAAATTAAACCCCTAAACAAATTGATCAAGTCTTAATTACAATATCTAACTAGAAACTTTGACTCTCTATAGGAAAAATAAAATGTCTGCATCCAATCCACTAGCACGTATCCTGAACACCCATAGACTGACCAGACCCAATTACAAGGATTGGCTCCAGAACTTCAAAATCGTTTTGGGTTCCAAAAAGTTAACTCATGTATTGGATCAGGATCCCCCCACCTTACCAGCTCATCCATCCGCTGAACAGAGAGCGTCTCTTGACAAATGGATGGACGAAGATAACAAGGCCAGATACTACATATTGGGCTCGATATTTGATGAGCTTCAGCACCAATATAAAAATATCAAGACTGCTCACCAAATGTTGGCTCACCTGTAAGAGATGTTTGGTGAACAGAGTCGGACAGCCAAATATCAGGTCACTAAATGACTATTCAAGACTAAAGTGCGTGATGGGCAATCAGTCCAAGATTATTGTCTGATGATGATCAAGGACTTGGAAGAGCTTGAGAAGCTCGGAGTGAAGTTAGACCTAGATCTGCAGAATGATATAATTCTGCAATCCTTGACTGATGTATATGGGCAGTTCATCATGAACTACCATATGCATAAACTTCAAAATACTCTGACCGAGCTTATGAACATGCTGGTTATTGCTGAGCTTTCAATAAAAGGTTCCAAAGGCTCAGTATTTGCTATGGAATGGACTTTTTCCAAGAGAGTTTTGAAAAGAAGTCTGTGAAAAAGCAGGTGGAAGGAGGAAAGAAAAAGGCAGAACCGAAGAAGAAGGCCGCTGACAAAGGAAAATGTTTCCATTGCAACACTGACGGCCACTGGAAGCGGAACTGCCCTACATACCTGGCCACCCTGAAGAATAAAGAGGCATGTTCTTCTGGAGGTATGCTCGTTATTGAATCTAACCTTACAGTTTCTTCTGCATCCAGTTGGGTACTTGACTCTGGTTCTAGTGCTCATTTGTGCACTTCCATGCAGGATCTTGAAGATAGCAGGAGGCTGAGGGATGGTGAGATGATCCTATGCATTAGAAACGGAGCAAAGGTTGCTGCTATGGCCGTAGGAACCTACCCTCTTCGACTACCATCTGATTTAGATTTAGTACTTAGAAATTGTTATTATGTGCCTGCAGCAAGCAAGAATTTTATTTCTATTTCATGTTTAGCGCAAGAAGGCTATGTAATTAGTTTTCTTAAGGACCATTGTAACATTCTTTATGAAAGAAATAAAATTGCAAGTGATTTCCTTATTAACAGTCTTTATCAGTTACATATTGATGTAACTATTTTTAATATCGAGCAAAATGTGAATGCCATAAAATCAAAACGACCCAGGGACAGTCCAAACGATAGATATCTATGGCACCTTAGACTAGGTCATATAGCAAAAGATAGGATTAACAAATTGGAAAAAATCGGGCCATTGAGTCCATTGATTTCCGAGTCATATCCAATTTGTGAATCATGTCTTCATGGCAAAATGACTAAACTCCCTTTTGTGGGACATGGAGAAAAGGCCATGAATTTACTTGCCCTAGTACATACTGATGTGTGCAGCCCATTTGATGTGCCGGCTAGAGGCAATTTTGTCTACTTCATAACCTTCATCGATGA
>QRFJ01003170.1:0-28829 GCA_006176705.1 Cocos nucifera | reverse complement strand
AAAATAAAATTAAAATCAGATCTAAACAATTTTAGAACCATGGCTCTGATACCAGTTGAAGGGAAATCCTGATTTCCCGGTCCAGGTTCGTCCAGATCTGATTAGATCAAGAGATATATTTCAAAAATTTTCTCTTGATCTTAATCAGATCTTGATATGTTTCAGATCTGATTCTTATTATTTTAATAAATAAAATAAAATAAGATAAATTAAATCAAATTTAATTTACCTGATTTGGGTAATCCTATTACCCTGTAGATGATCCTGATTGCAGCGGAAGGTTCTGGATCTTAGCCACGCAAGCGCCTGGCCTCTACCGGTATCCACTCGGGTTGGATCTGGAGAACCTCTTCTTCTCTATCACACCTCCAAAAATCAGATCTGGATCTGATCTGGAGGATCTTCAAAACTCTTTTGAAGATCTGCAGTCGTCCTTTTGCAGCAGCGCAGCCTTCTTGCTTTTGATCGCCTTTCCTTGATCTGAATCGCACCAAACTAAGTCCAAAACACTTTTGGACGTGGAGAGCAAGGGGAGAAGAGAGTATGGCGTGGAGAAGGAGGGGAGAGGCAGCCTTGGACGTGGGAAATCTCTTTCAATAAGACTTTGACTTCACTTAGGATTAGGGTTGGGCGCAGGGTCTTATTTATAGACCTCTTGTGATCCAACTCCTCTTCCTCTCAACCAATCACAACCCTTTGTGAAATCAGATCTAAATCTGATTGGTTGAAAAAGAGACCCCTGGATTCCTCCTTAGAGGGTGCCTAAGACCAGTCAAACTGGATTCTTAGTAGAACTCTAATTGGAATCCTAAAGGGAGGTGGAGTCCTTGTCCAACAAGGACTCCTAGGCGCCTCCTACTTGGGCTCACGCCACCCTTGGCGTGCGCCCTTCTCCTTGCCAGGTTCTGGCAGGGGGACAAGCCCCCACCAGCTCTCCAATAGGTGCATGACATGTGGTCAAAAGTCAAAGGGTGAATGGTCAACGTTTGACCAGTCAAAGGTAGACTTTTGACCAAAGTCAAAGAACAAGAAATGGCAGGTGACCAAAAATGGCAGGTAATGTCTTACAAATAAGACAACCTATTCTGACTTGGACAACCTCCAGTCAGACCATATGAAGGCCTCTGATTGAGCACAAACTCCTTTGGCTCAGTCAGGACAACTTATTTATGATAGTAAAAGAAGAACGTTAGGTTCAATCGAGTGCTAGCACGATTTCCTTGAACCTAATTGAATCTCATTCAGATCAATTGAACTAGATCAGTTCAATTGATGATCACCAGATTCAAACCCTTGTTTGTGTGACCCAGTTAGGTTCAGTTCTGTATGGTAATGGGATATGTCATGATCTCTATCATAGACATCATCGAAACTCCTTTCGATGGATCAGAACTCTTCTGATTCGAACAGCTAGAATGATCGATCATCTAAATCATTCTAATTGCTCCCAAAATCCACCAGTGACACCTAGCAGTATATGGTGGCAACCCATCAGAGCTGAATGCGAACCTCTTGGTGCAGCTACCTGTGTGATTCAGTTCTTCTATCTTGAGCCCCGATCAGATTAGGGTTAAGGTGAACTCGTCAAACCCTAGTCTCTGTCATATGATGTAATCATTCGATTCGAGTCCAATGTGAAAATCTAAATAGAAACTCTTTCTATTATTTCACTCTGCCATGGCCATGGGCTTCAGGACTTGATTCTCATGATCATCATAGGGCTACTCCTCTACCACCGAGGTAGATAGATCCCATCTTGATGCAATCCAGTTCCTACAATGAACATGTCACAGCCAACATACACCTCAGGGTTCCATATGGCTAGGAGACCGAGTAATGGTGTAGTCAAACTATAACACCCTCAAGGTGAACTGCCGATGCATCTCAGGTCAAAGAACCAGACACACTACTGCAGCATCGAGTCAGTCATTGACGAGAAGGTAGACTCCCTAATGACTACTCGAGGTGGTCACGCTCAGTGCCCTCGTTCTCTAACGAGTACCTGTACTCTCGCTCCGGTGTCTCCACACCGTAGACTCAAGACTCATCTACTAAAGAGAAGCGATCGTACACCAACCTTCCGGATCAATCACCATCCTCGTGATGATCCTATGGTCGGGAGCTGTTTATGAGTTAATAATGATTATTCATGTCTTAAATTTTCAACTCTTGAAAATATGAATTATCATTACCATTAACTCAAAGGATGTATCACAGACACTAAATACACATGTGTGATAGAAAATAACCCATTTCATTAATTATAGTCAAAATTATAATTTTGCCCCTAGAAGTGTATTACAAGTGTCAGCCAATTCTGGCTTCTAGGGCACATATATCTAACAAGTGCCTGGCCTCTATCGGTATCCACTCAGACTAGATCTGAAGGTCCTCTTTTTCTCTATCATGTCTCCAAAAATCAGATCTGGATCTGATCTAGAGGATCTTCAAAACTCCTTTTGAAGATCAGTAGTCATCCTTTGCAGCAATGCAGCCTTCTTGCTTTTGATCGCCTTTCTCTTGCTTGAATCGCACCAACAAAAATCCAAAACTCCTTTTGGATGTGGAGAGCAAGGGGAGAAGATGGTTTGGCATGGAGAAGAAGGGGAGAGGCAGCCTTGGGGCATATGGAAACTCTTATCTCAATCTCATATCAATCTGAGTTGGGTACAGGGTCTTATTTATAGACTAGCTGTGATCCAACTCCTCTTCTTCCCAACCAATCACAACCCTTTATGAAATCAGATCTAAATCTGATTGGTGAGAATAGAGTCCTCTGGATTCCTCCTTAGAGGGTGCCTAAGACCAGTCAAAGTTGGTTCTTAGAAGAACTCTAATTGGAATTCAAAAAGGAGATGGAGTCCTTGTCCAACAAGGACTCCTAGGCGCCTCCAACTTGGGCACATGCCTAGGGTGGCGTGCACCCATCTCCTTGCTAGGTTCTGGCAGGGGGACAGGCCCCCACCAGCTCTCCAATAGGTGTCTGACATGTGGTCAAAAGTCAAAGTGTCAATGGTCAACGTTTGACCAGTCAAAGGTAGACTTTTGACCAAAGTCAAAGAATAAGAAATGGTAGGTGACCAAAAATGATAGGTAATGTCTTACAAAATAAGACAACCTTTTCTGACTTGGACATCCTTCAGTCAGACCATATGAAGGCCTCTGATTAAGCATAAACTCCTTTGGCTCAGATAGGACAACTTATTTATGATAGCAAAGGAAGAATGTTAGGTTCAATCGAGTGCTAGCACAATTTCCTTGAACCTAATTGAATCTCATTCAGATCAATTGAACTAGATCAGTTCAATTGATGATCACCAGATTCAAACCCTTGTTTGTGTGATCTAGTTAGATTCAGTTCTGTATGGTAATGGGATATGTCATGATCTCTATCATCGACATCATCGAAACTCCTTTCGATGGATCAGAACTCTTCTGATTCGAACAACTAGAATGATTGATCATCTAAATCATTCTAATTGCTCCCAAAATCCATCAGTGACACCTAGCAGTATATGGTGGCAACCCATCAGAGCTGAATGCGAACCTCTTGGTGCAGCTACTTGTGTGATTCAAGTTCTTCTATCTTGAGCTCCGATCAGATTAAGGTTTAGGTGAACTCGTCAAACCCTAGTTTCTGTCATATGATGTAATCATTCGATTCGAGTCCAATGTGAAAATCTAAATAGAAACTCTTTCTATTATTTCACTCTGCCATGGCCATGGGCTTCTGGACTTGATTCTCATGATTATCATAGGGCTGCTCCTCTACCACCGAGGTAGATAGATTCCATCTTGATGCCATCCAATTCCTACAATGAACATGCTATAGCCAACATACACCTCAGGGTTCCATATGGCTAGGAGATCGAGTAATGGTGTAGTCAAACTATAACACCCTCAAGGTGAACTGCCGATGCACCTCAGGTCAAAGAACCAGACACACTACTGCAGCATCGAGTCAGTCATTGACGAGAAGGTAGACTTCCTAATGACTACTCGAGGTGGTCACGCTCAGTGCCCTCATTCTCTAACGAGTACCTGTACTCTCACTCCGGTATCTCCACACCGTAGACTCAAGACTCATCTACTAAAGAGAAGCGATTGTACACCAACCTTTTGGATCAATCACCATCCTCATGATGATCCTATGGTCAGGAGCAATTTATGAGTTAATAATGATTATTCATGCCTTAAATTTTTAACTCTTGAAAATATGAATTATCATTGCCATTAACTCAAAGGATGTATCACAGACACTAAATATACATATGTGATAGAAAATAACCCATTTATTGATTTTAGTTAAAATTATAATTTTGCCCCTAGAAGTGTATTACAAGTATCAGCCAATTCTGACTTCTAGGGCATATATATCTAACACTAATGTATCATATCATGCATATTTTTTAAATCTAAATTATCTTATAATCATCTAAAAAATTAAATTTAAATTGATCTTATCAAAATAAATTCTATATTAGATAATTATGTAGAACTATTCTACAACTAGTCTAAACATGCATTCATCATATCTCATATGAACAAAAATTAAATAAATTTATTTTTTATTTTTTAGATCTTATTATAATATTTATAACATCAAAAAATAGTAAATAAATTAATTTAAAAATTATAACTTAATCAAATTAAATTATGATCATGCAAGACTATACATAGAACTATTCTATTCTACAACTAGTTATGCATCTTGTAGAACTTAGATCTAAATTATTTAATTTTTAATTTTTTTAATTTTAGATCTAATTATATCTCATGTGACATCTAAAATCTTCTAATTATTAAATTAAAATTAAATTAAAATTAGATCTAAATTATTTATAGAAATCTGGCTCTGATATCAGTTGAAAGGAAAAACCTATTTTTTAGATCAGATTTGTTCAAATCTAATTTGACTGAGAGAAATATTTGAAAAAAAATTTTCTTAGATCTAAATCAGATTTAATACTTTTTAAATTTAATTTTATATATCTAATAAATTAAATTAAATTAAATTAAATTAGATTTAATTTATATCTTGTTCTTAGGTAATCTTATTATCCTGTGATGATCCTGCTGATTGTCTGAGGTTCTGGATGTAGCCACGCAATCGCCTGGCCTCTATCGGTATCCATTTGGATAGAATTTGGATATCTCCTCCTTCTCAATCTTTTCTTCAAAGATCAGATCTGGATCTGATCTTGAAGGTCTTCAAAATAACTTTTGAAGATCCGATGTCGTCTTATGCAGTACTGCTGCCTTCTTCCTTTCTTGTCACCTTTATCTTACCTGAATCGCACCAAACTAAAGCCCAAAACCCCTTGGGCATGGAGAGGAGAGAGAGGATCAATGGTAGGCATGAAGGAGAGAGGGAGATGGCTATGTGGCATGGGTAAGAGGAGAACCTCTCTAAATCTAGGCGCAGATAGGGTTTATATAGATCCTGCTGCGCCATGCAGTGCCATATCATCCTAGCCAATCATATTTCTTCTTACAATTAGATATAAATATGATTGGTGGGATGACATCACCTGATCCAATCAGATGAGATCCCCTCTCCAACATTCATAGGTGGCGCCAAGACTGGTCAAAGTAGAGTCTTAGGTGCTACCTAAGTTTATTTCATGAAGCAACCTGGAGTCCCATCTGTATGGGACTCCAGGCATCATTATCCTTGGGCGCACGCCTCCTTAGGCATGCGCCCCCTCCTTTCCTCTTTTTAGTAGGAGGACAAACCCTCATCTGCTCTCCTATGGGTGCATGATACATGGATAGATGTCTAAGTGTCAAAGGTCAATGTTTGACCAAAGTCAAAAGACAAGAATTAGTAGGTGATGGAAAATGGCAGATGTTGTCTCAAATTTATCTCATAAATTAAGACAATCCTTTTCCAATCTAGACAAGCTCTAGTCAAAGCAAGTAAAGATACCTGAGTGAGCCCAAATATATTTGGCTTAGTCGAGACAATATTTAATGATTGTTGAAGGGGAACTTTAGGCTCAATCGTGTGCTAGCACGATTTTCTTGAATCTAATTGAATCTAATTCAAATCAATCGAATTAAGTTAGTCCAATTGATGATATCCAGATCCAAATCCTTATTTGTGTGACTCAATTAGGTTTAATTCTATATGGTAATGAGATATGTCACGATCTCAATCATCGACATCATCAAAACACCTTCTAATGGATTAGAACTTTTCTGATTCAGACAACTAGAATGATCGATTATCCAAATCATTCTAATTGCTCCCAAAATCCATCAGCGATACCTAGTAGTATATGGTGGCAACCCATCAGAGCTGAAAATGAACCTCTTAGTGCAGTTACATGTATGATTAAGTTCTTCTATCTTGAGCCTCGATCAGTTTAGGGTTAAGGTGAACTCGTCAAACCCTAATTTCCATCATATGAATTAATCATTCGATTCTAGTCCGATGTGAAAACCTTAATAGAAACTCTTTTTATCATTTCACTCTATCATGGCCATGGGCTTATGGACTTGATTCTCATGATCATTATAGGACTGCTCCTCATCTACCAAGGTAGATAGATTCCCTCTTGGTGCAATCCAATTTCTATAATGAACATGGTATAGCCAATATATACCTCAGAATTTCGGATGGCTAGGACACCGAGTCATGGTGTGTCAAACTATAACACCCTCAAGGTGAACTGTCGATGCACCTCAGATCAAAGAATCAGACACACCACTATAGCTTCGAGCCAGTCATCGATGAGAAGGTAGACTTCTTTATGACTGCTCGAGGTGATCACGTTTAGTATCCTTATTCTCTAACGAGTACCTATACTCTCGCTTTCGATGTCTCTACACCGTAGACTCAAGACTCATCTACTATAAAAAAGCGATTATACACCAATCTTCCGGATCAATCACCATCCTCATGATGATGCTACGGTTGGAAATATTTTATGAGTTAATAATGAAAATTCATGTCTTAAATTTTCAACTCTTGAAAATAAGAATTATCATTGTCATTAACTCAAGGAATGTATCACAGACACTAAATACACATTATGATAGAACATAATTTATTTTATTATTTATAGTCAAAATTATAATTTTTTCCTTAGAAGTGTATAATAAGTGTCAACCAATTCTGGCTTCTAAGGCACACATATCTAACACTATTGATTGCTTCTTTCCTATCGTCACATAGTTTTTGCACCAAAAAATAATAATGTTGAAATGGAGAAGTTTTATTGAAGAAAAATTATCGACAGTACATTCTTAGATTCTCTGAGTTTCAAGATCGTGGGAGCGTTGTTCCTCTGAGCTCCTTCAAACGATAAATTTCGGACCGGACGACCTCCTCTACTTCATATGGGCCTTTTCAATTTAGGACAAGCTTCTCCTAGCTCTGAGACTAAGAGATGGCGGCTCATCGAAGTACTAAGCCCCCCAGAGATAGCATTGATGATGCCGAAAAGTGGCCGATCTTCTTATTATTCCTTCCTCATTAGTGGTTCTAGATACGGTAGCACCTTTGGCTGATGTTCTCTTACTTCAGGCCGGTGTCTGTGGAGCATTGAGGGGGGTGTAGTTATGAAACCTTCTGGGGGAACTTCTTCATGCCCTTCCATTGGGGCTTCTTTAATAATAAGCTCGAGAAGGAGTTCAAACTTGCTTGCACTTGAGGGAAGTCCGTGAGCACGATCGAACTTCATTCAACCTTCCATCAGCCATAGGTTTACTAGACTCGCCTGCCTGCCGCTCTCCTACAGCTCCATCATCTCTCAATTTGAAGGCTTCTTCTGCTCAGGCATATCCTTCAGCCCAAGCTAGCAGATCAATAAAGTTCCTAGGATACTTCTTCTCTAGGAAGAATAGTAAATCATTCTTCTGAAGGCCGTCTTTGAGTGTGGCCATTGCAACAGACTGATCTAGGTTTTGGACCTCCAATGTAGCAGCGTTAAACCAAATGACATAAGCCCGAATAGATTTTTCCTCTCTCTGCTTGATATTCATCAGAAAATTCGAATCTCGATGCAGACGTCGGTTGCTAATGAAGTGAGTTGCAAATTGATGGCTCGTCTGGTCAAAGAAGAAGATCATACCCGACTTCAACGTCGAGTACCAATTTCTTGCTGCTTCCTTTAAGATAGATGAAAAAGCTCGACATAAGATGGCGTCTGGTGCACCATGGAGCAGCATCATAGTTCAGAAGGCCTTTGGATAATCAATCAGATCAGAGGTTTCATCGTAGCTTTCAAATCGGAGGAAGCTTGAAGTTCGACGAAATGGGCTCTTGCATAATTCGGAGAGAAAAAAGAGGGATCGGTGCAGACGTCGTCATGGTGAGTTGGGGCGACGTGGTCGAGCTTCTTAATCCATCGATCCATCCTCCATAGTTTTTGATCGAGGACGTCATCTCGATCGCAGACCTTGGAAGGCTTTCGACTGTAGATGGAGAAGATTTCTTCTGAAGAAGAATTACGATCCGAACAAGGATCCTCTGCTCTCTATTTTTTTTCAGGGGTGATGGGTATGCTAGTCCAAGTGCTCTTCCTTAGAATTGATTTCTGACATTTTGATGTTGGGTTTTCTAGTAAAATCACTACCAGAGGCTGCCGCATGGCTTGCACCATCTCGATGAGGCCCTAAACCCGCTACATCAGTAGGTTAAATTGATTCAGATCTACCGTAACCGTCGATGGAGGAGAAGATTGAAGCGCCAGCGTTGGAGCTGAAATGGGCGAATCTGGCTCAGATCTGATGGTAGAAGTGGTAGATCTCCTGATAGTCCTCTTCTTTGGAGGCATTTCTTAGGATTGAGGGAGAGGATAGAGATGGACCTTAGAGAAGAAGATTTAAAGGATCGGCTGAGCACTCCTTTAAGAACAAGGGTACCTCAGAAACAGCAGTCCCTTCCTCTAGTGCCAATTCTGTTGGTGCAGAATTTGATCAACGTTGGATCGAGCTAGAGTTGAGGAAGAAGAGGTCACCTCTAGTGTCAATCCTATTGGTGCAGAATCTAGTTGACATCGGATCCAGCTGGAGTTGAGAAAGAAGAGGTCACCGTCGGTGACCTACAAAATAAAGTTTCATCCGGAGTTGGTGGTGGTGGTGGCTCCGATAGGATCCTTCGATGATCAAATCAGCTCTCCTTGCCAATAGAAATGGAGTGCTTAAAAAAGAGTTCAACAAAGTTTTATAAAGGAGAAGAGAGCTTAGAGAAAATGTATCTAGAGGATTTATTTTTATGGATGGAGCCTGATTGATAATGACAGCCATACCATCCGATAGTAGGCTTCTCGGGGCCGCGTAGGATTTGGTATGGAGAGAAAGAGGTGTCGCATGTAGTAGACTGATAGTGACAGCTGTAGCCATCTGGTAGCTAGCTGCTTGGGGCCGCATGAGAGGGACGTCGCCTGCAGTAGACTGATAGTGACAGTCATAGTCGTCCGATACTGAGTGGCTCGAGACCATGTGGAGGGGTGAAGAGCTTTGACACATGTCAATTCCAGAGAAGTTCAGACTTCTAAAAGAAATATGACTAGAGGGGGTCATCCAGAAGAAATGCTATTCAAAATTTGAAAGTAATCCACTGGAGGAATTCGAATGGAGTTCGATTGATGGAGAAGTTCATAAGAAGTTTGATTGGTGGAGAAGTTCGATTGAAGAAATTTGACTGGTGGAGAAGTTTGGGTGAAGGAGAAGTTTGGAAGGAGTTTGGCTCCTGGAGAAATTCGATTGAAGGAGAAGTCCGAAGGAGTTCGGCTCCTGAAGGAATCCATCTGAAGGAGAAGTCTGGAGGAGTTTGGCTCCTGGAGGAATCCATATGAAGGAAAAGTCTGAAGGAAGTTTGGCTCCTGAAGAAATTTAACTGAGGGAGAAGTTCAGAGGAAGTTGGACTCCTAGAGGAATCCGACTGAAGTAGAGGTCTGAAAGAAGTTCGATTCTTGGAGGAATCCATCTAAAGGAGAAGTTCGGAGGGGGTTTGACTCCTGAAGAAATTCGACTGAAGTAGAGATCCAAAAGGAGTTTGGCTTCTGCTATCTGAAGGAGAAGTTTGGAGGAGGTTTGGCTCCTGGAGGAATCTGACTGAAGTAGAGGTCTAAAAGGAGTTCGGCTCTTGGAGGAATCCATCTGAAGAAGAAGTCTGGAAGGAGTTCGGCTTCCGAAAGAATTTGACTGAAGGAGAAATTGGGAAGGAGTTCGGTCGCTAGAGAAGTTCAGTCACTGAAGGAGTTCAGCTAGGGCTCGACCGTTGAAGGAGTTCGACTGAGGTTCGGCCGCTGGAGGAGTTCGACTGGGGTTCGGTCATTGAGGAGTTTGGTCGGCTGAAGGAGTTTGGCTAAGATTTGACCGCTGAAGGAGAATTCTCGATTGAAGCTCTTCTATGATTACTAATTGCGTTAAGTTAAACATCAAGCTGGACTTCGGTGGGAGCGGGGTTTATCCCCAATAGGTACCTAAATTAATTTCATTGAATAAAATCAGTCTCACTGATTTTTTATATGACATGGGTTAGCATGAATTAATAAGCAATCTAATCAAAAGCTAATTAACCACATTGGCCAGGTAAGTGAGATCGATGGAAAGGTCTTCCAAGGTTTGTCTTAGACACCATCAGAAATGGCTAGATAAGCAGGCTACTAATTAAAAACTACCGATCTAGAAATATCAGACTTATCTTAGACACCAATCGGTTTGTCAATTTTGATTTGGTCTACCTAAAGACATAGGCTCGACCACTAAGCCACGATCAATATCTATTTATTAGATATATGGACTTTAATCAACTACAACTATTGAATTGATCTATAGAAAAGAAATGATCTAATCCTAATTAACTATTAATTAGATTTAATTAATTTCTTAACTTGCTCCATGTTTAATTTAACCCTACGTCTAACCCAGTTAATGATCTGATCAAAGCTAACCCATTACCCTTTAACCCATGTTTTATGAAATTGTCTTAGGATCTTCAAATTACAAATCTAGATCCTAAACAATCACTTAATTCTCAATTAAGTTCAAGGCTTATGGATTGGGGTTCAGAACCTTAGAACTAATTTCTGATTTCATCATTTGAAATATTTTCAAGTTTGTAAATATTTTACATTGAATCAAATTCAATTCATGGTTTTAGATCTGATTTATTTCATATTTCAATCATGTCCTAGGATTTTGAATTTAGAATTTTTTAAAAATTAAGTTCATAGTTTAAATTCTACAAAACATATATGTTATACATATGTAAACTAGATTCAAAAATGAAGCTACATATCAATATATGCAACATGAGGATTTAGATCTAACCATGAAACATATTATATTGATCTAATCTAAATGATCAAAATCAGATCATAAATCAATTAATATTAGATTTAAAATCTAAAAATAAATCATAAATTACTTTAGATCTTATCTAATATATTTATGATTTAGGCTATTCAGGTCAGCACATACTAGGATAATCTCTCCACTATAAAGGATAAACCTTATAGTAGGACAACCTTATAATCAGTATATATGATTTGATATTATTTAAATCTAATATAAATAATCTAAAATAGATCTAACATCTATTTATTTTAGATTTAAAATTAAAAAAATAAATCATAAATTAACTTAGATCATATCTAACTTATTCATGATTCAATTTTATAGTTCAGCATATACTAGGACAACCTTTTTATTATAAGGGATTAGCCTTGCAACATGACAACTTTATATCAATATATGTGATCTTTAATTTTTATTTTTAAATTTATTTTAATATAAATATGATCATGTTATAAAAGAATCTGTCTCTGATACCATTATTGAAAAACATGCAGGATTTTATGCATATATTTTGAACTTTTTTGAATTTACAAGCAGCAGAAGACATAGATTAAATAATTTAATCTAATTATGTATATGATCTAATCACTAAACCTTACATCTAGAACCTATGACATGTCATGATGCAAACATAAATCTGAAAATAAATCAAGCATGGTTGATAGTAATCAAATTAATACCTAGATCTAGAACAGTTCTAGAAAAATCCTAGATTGTATTTAGGTTAGATAAAAGATCAAATCTTATATCTTTGCATGGGTCGAGAATACCATAATTGAGTTCCATTATTGTCCTTGTTGTTTGAAGCCGCATAGCGCGTTAGCCTATACGAAATTGCAACATAGATCGGAGGTTTGTCGAACGAAGATCTGCTCAAAGTGCTAGTTTTTTGTGGATCCCTTCTGATGGTTAATCAAAAAATATTCTTTAGATCTCTTGGACACTCCAAGAGATGAAAAATAAGAGGAGGAATAAGAAAGAAGACCAACTTTTGATTCTCTTAAAAATCAAAAAATAAATAAGTTAAGAAAGATCCTAAGAGAAGACACATCTTCTCTTTTCAGGATATCAATCGTTGATGTCCTAAATGGATCTCCATACTTGGACAAGAGGAGACTTTCTCCTCTAGTATTATTCCACACTTCTAGATCTCTCTCTCTGATTTTTTTTCATAGAAAAATCACAAAAAAATTGAGATGAAAAGATTCTTAAAAGAAGCATAAGAGAAGACCATCTTCTCTTCCTTTTCTTCTCATCAAGATATGATCAGATCATGTCCAAAAGAGACTCTGATGTCCTAACAATTTGGAGCATCCATCCTCCATGCCCTCTTCCTTTCTTTCTTAGATTTTTCTTATAGAAAAATCATACAAAAATAAGAAAGAAATAGACTTGAAAGAAATTCCCAAGAGAGGACAATCTTCTCTCTTACCTTTGTCTATATAAGACATCAACTTTTGATGTCTTAATGAAACCTTTCCTCCAACAATCTTAGCACCCAAAACCTCCACGCCAATCCACCTTTTTCTTCTAGTTTTTACCATAGAAAATCAAGGATTTTTCACATCCTTACCCTATCAAATAGGAGACGTCCCATGTTTATTGTTGACTAGGTCAAAACCTAGTCACAAATGGTAACAAACCAAAGAGTTTGAGAGGCATCTAACTCTTGGATGCCTCCTCCAATATTTTGTGCATGGGGAATTAGAAGTTAATGCCCTAAAAGAAAAGAAAGTAGGCACACAAAAATAAGGAGGGTGGCGAGGAAAATATTTCCATAGAGAGAGAAGAAGACTTTTGGAGAAATGGGACTCTATCTAGTAGAGTTTAAACCAAAACAAACTTTTCAATTTGACCTATTCAAAATAGATTCAAATTCTTCATATTAAGGGGTGTGGAAGAGCACTCTTAGGCATGGGAAATACTCACGTAAAGATCTGAAAACAAATGTATGGCGTGGGCTTTTAGTGGCACAAGGAAAGGAGGAGTCCTAGTCTAACTAGGACTCTTCTACTTTGACTAGGTCAAGATCTTTTGAATTTAATTCAAAATAGTTTTGAGTCAACCTAATTAATAGGTAATCCTAATCTAATTATGATTCTAATTAAATTAAATTTAAATTAAATTTAATTTTTAATCAAATTAAAAATTAGGTGCATTCAAGTCCTAATTAAATTAAGAGTTGTTCTTCCTTATAATTGGCTTATTCAATAAACGAATTAGATTTAATCTAATTAAGTCTAAATCAATTCTAATTAAATCTAATTCAATTAGACTTGATCTCAGCTTGATTGCTCAATCAAATTAAGCCAATTAGCAATTCTATTGCTAATCAATCCTCCTACAATACTGGCATTAGGTCAAACATCAATCGTATTAATTATTTGATGTTAGAATGATTCTAAATCATCGATCAACCATCCGATTATGTAACAATCTCTAATGTATATGACCCCATAGATTTGAGCCTAAGTTGGTAGCATCAGAATCAATTTTTTTACCAATCAAAATGACCATCTAGCAATGATACCCAACATCCGGATATGTCGAATATATGTAAAGCAACATTCTTAGAATCCTGGCCTATGGTTACCGTATAATTCATCCTTTTGATCAATAATGCTCAAGATGACTTCGAGTAAGCTGTCAACACTCATACAAGTTATCTGTATTATATTTCAAAGTTTGCAAATCCCGTAACTTCTTACGAGGATTATTCAGGCCTAGGTTTTGCAAAATTTAAATACAGTAAGACATCCACTTTCTAAAGTTAATCAGGAGTGGTCAATCCAAGGTTCATAGACTTGATACTGACACCTATGCCAATTGTTGGCTAGTATGATTGTTAGATATATGTGCCCTAGAAGCCAGAATTGGCTGACACTTGTAATACACTTCTAGGGGCAAAATTATAATTTTGACTATAATCAAATAAAATGGGTTATTTTCTATCACATATGTGTATTTAGTGTCTGTGATACATCCTTTGAGTTAATGGTAATGATAATTCATATTTTCAAGAGTTGAAAATTTAAGACATGAATAATCATTATTAACTCATAAACAGCTCCTGACCATAGGATCATCACGAGGATGGTGATTGATCCGGAAGGTTGGTGTACGATCGCTTCTCTTTAGTAGATGAGTCTTGAGTCTACGGTGTGGAGACACCGGAGCGAGAGTACAGGTACTCGTTAGAGAATGAGGGCACTGAGCGTGACCACCTCGAGTAGTCATTAGGAAGTCTACCTTCTCGTCAATGACTGACTCGATGCTGCAGTAGTGTGTCTGGTTCTTTGACCTGAGATGCATCGGCAGTTCACCTTGAGGGTGTTATAGTTTGACTACACCATTACTCGGTCTCCTAGCCATATGGAACCCTGAGGTGTATGTTGGCTATAGCATGTTCATTGTAGGAACTGGATTGCATCAAGATGGAATCTATCTACCTCGGTGGTAGAGGAGTAGCCCTATGATGATCATGAGAATCAAGTCCAGAAATCCATGGCCATGGTAGAGTGAAATAATAGAAAGAGTTTCTATTTAGATTTTCACATTGGACTCGAATCGAATGATTACATCATATGACAGAGACTAGGGTTTGACGAGTTCACCTTAACCCTAATCTGATCGGGGCTCAAGATAGAAGAACTTGAATCACACAGGTAGCTGCACCAAGAGGTTCGCATTCAGCTCTGATGGGTTGCCACCATATACTGCTAGGTGTCACTGGTGGATTTTGGGAGCAATTAGAATGATTTAGATGATCGATCATTCTAGCTGTTCGAATCAGAAGAGTTCTGATCCATCGAAAGGAGTTTCGATGATGTCGATGATAGAGATCATGACATATCCCATTACCATACAGAACTGAACCTAACTGGGTCACACAAACAAGGGTTTGAATCTGGTGATCATCAATTGAACTGATCTAGTTCAATTGATCTGAATGAGATTCAATTAGGTTCAAGGAAATCGTGCTAGCACTCGATTGAACCTAACGTTCTTCTTTTACTATCATAAATAAGTTGTCCTGACTGAGCCAAAGGAAGTTTGTGCTCAATCAGAGGCCTTCATATGGTCTGACTGGAGGTTGTCCAAGTCAGAATAGGTTGTCTTATTTGTAAGACATTACCTGCCATTTTTGGTCACCTGCCATTTCTTGTTCTTTGACTTTGGTCAAAAGTCTACCTTTGACTGGTCAAACGTTGACCATTGACCCTTTGACTTTTGACCACATGTCATGCACCTATTGGAGAGCTGGTGGGGGCTTGTCCCCCTGCCAGAACCTGGCAAGGAGAAGGGCGCACGCCAAGGGTGGCGTGAGCCCAAGTAGGAGGCGCCTAGGAGTCCTTGTTGGACAAGGACTCCACCTCCCTTTTGGATTCCAATCAGAGTTCTACTAAGAATCCAAGTTTGACTGGTCTTAGGTGCCCTCTAAGGAGGAATCCAGGGGTCTCTATTTCCAACCAATCAGATTTAGATCTGATTTCACAAAGGGTTGTGATTGGTTGAGAGGAAGAGGAGTTGGATCATAAGCATAGGTCTATAAATAAGACCCTGCGCCCAACCCTAATTCAGAAGGAATGAATTAGCCCACGCCCCAAGGCTGCCTCTCCCCTCCTTCTCCATGCCATAGTCTCTTCTCCCCTTGCTCTCCACGTCCAAAAGTATTTTGGATTTAGGTTGGTGCGATTCAGATCAAGGAAAGGCGATCAAAAGCAAGAAGGCTGCGCTGCTGCAAAAGGACGACTGCAGATCTTCAAAAGAGTTTTGAAGATCCTCCAGATCAGATCCAGATCTGATTTTTGGAGGTGTGATAGAGAAGAAGAGGATCTCCAGATCCAACCCGAGTGGATACCGGTAGAGGCCAGGCGCTTGCGTGGCTAAGATCCAGAACCTTCCGCTGCAATCAGGATCATCTACAGGGTAATAGGATTACCCAAATCAGGTAAATTAAATTTGATTTAATTTATCTTATTTTATTTTATTTATTAAAATAATAATAATCAGATCTAAAACTATATCAAGATCTGATTAAGATCAAGAGAAAATTTTTGAAATATATCTCTTGATCTGATCAGATCTGGACGAACCTGGACCGGAGAAATCAGGATTTTCCTTCAACTGGTATCAGAGCCATGGTTCTAAATTATTTAGATCTGATTTTAATTTTATTTTAATTAGAAAATAAAGTGATTTCAGATGTCACATGAGATGTGATCAGATCTGAAATCAGAAAAATTAAAATTAAATGATTTGGATCTAAGAACATGAAGATATGCATGACTAGTTCTAGAATAGAATAGTTCTATAGAATAGTTTTGCATGTCTTTGATTTAATCTGATTAAATCATATTTTAGATCTTCTTATTTACTATTTTTTGATATTATAAGTATTATAATAATATCTGATAAACAGCAAATAAAAATTATTTAATTTTAAATATCATATGAGATATGATTGATGCATGACTAGACTAGTTGTAGAATAGTTCTACATAATTGTCTAGATTAGAATTTATTTTGATTAGATCAATTTAAATCTAATTTTTTAGATTATTATGTGATAATTTAGATCTGAAAACATGCATGATTATGATACATGAGATGTATGCAAAATATGCCATGATTAGATCTAATTTGTATATGAGATATATGATATAGATCTATAACAGTTTTGTAGATTTACATGTTCCTGATTAAGGCGTTCCTCTTGGCCGTCCGATCATAAGAATGAAGAAGGGTTTAAAGGCCCTCTCTTCCCATTCGATGGGGTGTTCTTATGACGTGTAGGGGTGCTGCGTGTTCGTCCTTAATCAGAAACCCAAAACTTACTTTCTGCAAAACCCTAGATCCTGAAACCCTAGGATTTATTGTGCATATTTTGTTTATGAACCCAACTTAATTAAGAATTAAGTTTATGGAATATTCAATTAGGTCTAAAATTGAGAATTTCAGATCTAAGACATATTCATAATACTGGGTTCGGGCTTGGGTAGCTCAATTAGGTCTAAGCGGTTGATCAAACCGAATCAAGAGTTGGTTAGATGGGATCAACAATGCTTAAATTGACCAGCCTAATAGGATTAAGTCTGGGTCAAGATCGAGTCACGATCAAGCAAGACCTAATTAGGCTCAGAGGTTAGAGTCTGGATTGTAGGCTAACCCAATTGGTTCTGACTCAACAATTTGGTGTCTAAGGTAAGTTTGGCACAGACGATCGACTGGATTTTTAATTGGAAGCTACTCGACCTGAATGCGTTCTTGTGCGAGTTAACGGCATATTCCTTCCACCGGTCTCACTTACCTGGCCATATCTGTTGACACAGTTCTGATCTGAGGTGGTCAATAATCCGAGCTGACCCATGCCACTAGGTTAGTCATAATTGTTATGACTAAGCCAAGTCTAGTTTAATGAGACCTGAATCAATTCTCCCTAAGAAAAGATTAAGTCGAGGTCTTCCACCATTGTAGACGTGCGGGCCCTTTCCGGGGTTGATTGTTCTCGGCTGGATACAGTGGCTCAGTTGCACCGGAGAAGATGCAACCATGTCTATTAGGCATTGGATGCTATGGGCTGGAGGATGAGTTGGGCTCAATATTCCGGATACGGTGAGAGACCCAATTAGGAACCCAGTCTATGCAAATGGTGGGTCTGACTTAACTAAGGAGTGGATCAATATTCTGGATACGGTGAGATTCATGAATTAGAGACCAAGTTTGGGTGCACCATGATTAGAGAATCATTGAACAAGAGTTGTTCACTCATTGGCTAACCCATCATCAATAACTGTTAGGTGAGGTGATGAGTCAGTTGGTGAGACCGCACCACCCACTAGAAATCATCAATCGCGGAGATTTTCGCATCTCTACAGAGGGAGTGTAGGGATCCGAGAAAATAGTGGGAGCTAATTTATTTAAAAATAAAATCCCTAAACAAATTGGTCAAGTCAAAATTACAGTATCTAACTAGAATCTTTGACTCTCTACAGGAAAATGTCTGCGTCCAACCCACTGGCACGTATCCTAGACACACATAGACTGACTGGACCCAATTATAAAGATTGGCTCAAGAACTACAAAATTGTTTTGGGTTCAGAGAAGTTAACACATGTTTTGGACCAGGACCCTCCCACCTTACCAGCTCGTCCATCCACTGAACAGAGAGCATCTCTGGAAAAATGGATTGACGAAGACAATAAGGCCAGATACTACATGTTGGGCTCGATGTCTGATGAGCTCCAGCGCCAACATGAAGATATCGGGACTGCTCGCCAAATGTTGGCTCACCTACAGGAGATGTTTGGTGAACAGAGTCGCGCAGCCAAATATCAAGTCATAAAATGACTTTTTAAGGCTAGACCTTGGTAGATGCACCAGAAGGTATAGTACCTATTGGGTGTAAATGGATCTTCAAGAGAAAGATTGGTGCAGATGGGAATGTGGAGACATTCAAGGCTAGACTGGTGGCAAAAGATTATAGTCAACGCGAAGGCATTGACTATCAGGATACCTTTTCCCCGGTAGCTATGCTAAAATTCATCCGCACATTGCTTGCCGTTGCAGCCTATTTCGATTATGAAATATGGCAAATGGACGTGAAAACGGCATTCCTAAATGGATATCTTGAGGAAGATATCTATATGGAACAGCCGCTAGGTTTCACATCCAGTGATACTGATCACAAGATTTGCAAGCTGCAAAGGTTGATTGTTGGACAAGGACTCCACCTCCCTTTTGGATTCCAATCAGAGTTCTACTAAGAATCCAGTTTGACTGGTCTTAAGCGCCCTCTAAGGAGGAATCCAGGGGTCTCTATTTCAACCAATCAGATTTAGATCTAATTTCACAAAGGATTGTGATTGGTTGAGAGGAAGAGGAGTTGGATCATAAGAGGTCTATAAATAAGACCCTGCGCCCAACCCTAATTCAGAAGCGAATGCAATTAGACACGCCCCAAGGCTGCCTCTCCCCTCCTTCTCCACGCCATAGTCTCTTCTCCTCTTGCTCTCCACGTCCAAAAGTATTTTGGATTTAGGTTGGTGCGATTCAGATCAAGGAAAGGCGATCAAAAGCAAGAAGGCTGCGCTGCTGCAAAAGGACAACTGTAGATCTTCAAAAGAGTTTTGAAGATCCTCCAGATCAGATCCAGATCTGATTTTTGGAGGTGTGATAGAGAAGAAGAGGATCTCCAGATTCAACCCGAGTGGATACCGGTAGAGGCCAGATGCTTGCGTGGCTAAGATCCAGAACCTTCCGCTGCAATCAGGATCATCTACAGGGTAATAGGATTACCCAAATCAGGTAAATTAAATTTGATTTAATTTATCTTATTTTATTTTATTTATTAAAATAATAATAATCAGATCTAAAACTTATCAAGATCTAATTGAGATCAAGAGAAAATTTTTAAAATATATCTCTTGATCTGATCAGATCTGGACGAACCTGGACCGAAAAATCAGGATTTTCCTTCAACGATATGGTACCATACCATACCATACCATCCCATCCCACCAATAAAAAAATTAAAAAAAATCTCATCCAATAATCTAAAAAAAAGAAAAAACTATCTCGTATCGGATCGTACCATCCTCGTACTGGTACCGTACCGATCCATATTGAATCAAAACATCCGATATCGATCCATACCATATCATACCGATCAATTCGACCTGGTTCAAGCCATTTTCCAAAAAATCAACTTGAACCATTCGGATTTTCCATCGGTATGGTACGGTATGGGGTGTACCAATTAGTTCGGACTGGTATGAAAAATCTTGGATCAATCTCATCTTGACTCATACACCGACTCTATAAGTACTTAACTGCATCCAAAAATCTTCCAAACCTATATTAGAAATATATGTAGGTTGGCACCAAAGTACAGTGAGCTGCTTATAAGTCACCGTGGTGATCTCAAGTTGGAGGAACACTTATATCCATCGGTCTTAACTTACTACTCTTAACAGTAGAGTGCTACATTGATCACATTCAGTGTAGATGTACTTCTACATTCCACCTGCATGTCATATTAGTGTCTCTACACTACTTGGTTACGAGGACAACCAACGCATATAACACACAACGACTTACACTTAATAAGTTATCATTCTAATAATAATTTATTATTTGATCGTGAACTATTTAAAAACCATCTGATAAATTCTTCTTTATCTATTAATTATGGTTCTAAGAACTTCATCATAATTTAGGAGTTCATTTAAGAAAGATAAAATTTTTATAATAAATAAGCTAAATAACTATTATTACTTAATAATTTATATACTAATTTCAATCATCTACAACTTAGATGATTGGCTTTAGGATACATTTTCTAAAAATATATTGATACATCTAGTTTCTTCAAAAAAATATTGATTTTCGATCGAGTAATCGACTTTTGTTGCCTAAGTAAGCAATGATATTCGCATCAAAAAATGGATAATATAAAAAAAAAATTTGTCATACCGTCGAGTCTTAATCCATAGCCTATTTGACTCAAGTCAGTAAGTCTAAGAAATATTTTACACCTAATACTTTAAAGTTAACTAATTTAAGAGTCATTGGCTTAACACTCACTACAAGGATTAAATAGAAAGCTTAAGTAGTTAAGACATTATATTAATTATATTTTATTAAAAAAAAGAAGGAATGGATGTAAGAATGTAAAACTATTAGTCCATCTTAGAGTTGGATGATTCAAGGATAAAGATAAGAGTGGATTAAGAAAAAATTTTGAAAAATTTTATATTATTTACTCAATTATTCTATCAGATAGCTTTAATATCCTAATGACATGCTTTGATAATTTTCTAGATAAATATTATTTATTTTTAAAATTATTAAATAAATATTCATATCGAAGAAAGTCAATATTGTTTATCAATATTTTTTTTACTCAAAAATAAGTAAAGTGCAAATTGAGGGATATGATAAAAATATTAATTATAACATAAAAATATTAAAATCTATGCTATTTAATTTTTATTTTTTATAATTTTTTTTAAAAATAATTAATTATAAAAATTTAATTATAAACTAACTAAAAATAGTTTTTTAATATATGTAAATGAAATTTAATTTTTAAATTTAAGTATGATATGCAAAAATATATGGATGCATAAAAAAATTAAAAAAAGAAAAAATATAAAAAATTTGATTCACGTGGGTAGTGCATTTAATGCAAAAGAGGAAGCAGTATCTGTTTGGGTGTTAAGGATCAAAGCGCATTAAATGCGCTGGTGGTTGTTTTGTGGAAACAGGTCTCGCGCGTTGGAAGCGCAGGGGTGCGCTGACCCGATTTCTTTGCCAATATAAATCAACTCAAATTTAAAACAATAAATCATATTCATCAAATTAATTAATAAATTATATTAAAAAAAATATTAGATGAGAAAAAAATTAATAAAATAGAATAGAGTTAATTAGATAATATTATCTGATAATTTAATTGATCTAATCAAAATAATTTAATTAAATTATGATTAAATTAATGTATAAATTATTCAATAAAAACCATAAATAATTAAATATAATGATATTTGATTTGATCAAAATGGGTATTGATGCATTATTCAGCAATTATGGATCAAAACTTTCTTAGCTAAGATCAGATTAGCATCATTGGAAGAAAATTTTTTACTAGATTAATCATAGAAAGAGAAATATATAAAGAGAGAGAAAACTTCATAAAGAAAAATAATAATTCTAGAGAGAATCTATAGAGAGAAAGTAAAACTTTTAGGAAAAAAAATAGAGAAAGAAAGTAAAGCATGTGAAGAAAGAAAAGGGAGAGAGGAAAGAGAGAAACTCTCTCTATCTTATTTTTTCTTTTCTCTTTTTATCTTTTCTTTTTTTTTTCTTTTTTACGAAACAAGAACTTACGTCCTCTTCTTCCTCTCTTCTTTAACGAAATGGGGAGCTCTTCTTCCCTTTGTTTCTGAAGCTAGGAGGTCCTCTCAGTCGACAACACCCTTGGCAGTCCTTAGAATAGCGACAATCAACCTAGTCTAGAATAGCGACAATCAACCTAGTCTGGGGATCGGCAATAGCCCATAATGATGAAAAATCAAGGATGGAACACAAAAAATAGGAAAATTCAAAAATTAGCAAATTTCAAGTGATTTTTGGGAGAAAATTTGGCAAGATTCATACTTAGGACTTATAAAAGATTAAGAAGGAGATGTGGAAGGGATTTATCTGATCCTTGGCTAAGATTAATTAGACTTTTGACGACCAAAGCGAAGATGAATTATCGGTAAATATGAAGAAATAAGAAAATTTGATAGTGATTTGTTTGTAGGAAAAAAATTAAGGGATTGAAGCCTTTAAATAAACCTCTAATGCAGAGGATTTAGAGTTTGTTTCCAACTTGATTTCATGTGGACTTAGGATATTCGATCGGAGAACATTTTTTGGGAGTTTCTTCCATTTGCTCACACATGTGCTGGCCTAGAAATTTTTTTTTTTTTTTTTTTTTAATACTTTAAAAGTCATATTAGATATTATAACTATCTAGTTAATATATTATAATATTTTTTTTCTTTTAATTATGTTCAAGTTCCGATTAATTCAAGCATCGAAAAATTATCTGCACGAGAATCTTTGGTACATAAATTTCTCTTATAAATACTCATTGATGACGTGATTTTTAGACTCAATATATCTTTTCAGTCACATCAATAATCTCTGGAGCTTTGTTGTAATAGCGCGTAGTAGCTTTAGATCGTCCGTAGATAGGTTGGTATATATTGATCTCAACTATCTTCGATTAAGTTCTAACTGAGATCAGATAAAATATTCTTTTCATCGGATGATGTTATCAATAGAAAAGCAACAGAAGCCCAAAGCCTCGAAAATGTAATACCAAGAAGAAAAATCATTCTAAACGATGCTACAAAGCAAACACCCATCACTATCAGCCATCATAAATAAACTGGGGTAGCCTCACCGAACTTCAACCGTGGAAAGTCCATCATTATCCAAAAAAAAAAAAAAAAAAAAAAAAAAAAAAAAAAAGAAAGAAAAAGAAAAAGAAAAAGACCGTGGAAAGCCCATAATTCAAGCACATAAAAGTGGACGAGTGGTTCCACGTCAATCTTGCCCTAAAGAGTGACGTCTCCGCTACAATTTCGAACATTACTCTCTTTTCTGCTTTTCCACGTAATTTGCAACCCCTCGATCGCAGAGGACTGCTACTGTTCACACCTTCACGGGAGACTGGGAGAGCGACGGGTACGTATGTTGATACTAACTGTATTTACCAATAAAATATAATATACAAGCTAACAACCGTTGCACGGAACCTTTCCCAATTATAGGATCAAAAGAAAACCACTAAAGAGCTTCCTCAGTTGCGCACCCTTCACCTGCAACTCTGGTCCCCCGCTCGAAAGAAAACGGAGCGCAGATGTTGATCTCATCAAAATCTTTTTGACCGTTGGGTCTCTGCACCATCGGCCCAGGCACAGGAATTTAAAAGAGACAAATACTATAAGATCATGTACCAAAGAGAGGCTATCACGTACACGTGGGCCTCATCGATGTGCACGGGTCGGACACCATCGTCTATTTACTCTGGTTGTTTGCGGCTCGGATCCAGCGATCACAGCGTTCTGGCGGCCCCACCGTGTATTCGGATAGCTGAAGTTTATTTGTACGACGGATGGGCCACGTTTGGTTTTCACCTACAAGTTGTGGTTTTCGCGTACAAGTCGCACGAAGCCGCGAAGCACGCAATCCATAGATATCTCGTAAGAGATGACGGGACAGGTGGCAATCATCCTCTGGTCCAGAACCCGCCAACCAAAGCATGGGGTTGGAGATATACTGGCAATGGGGGAGAAGGACCGGTCGGCTCCAGAGAGAGCGAAAGGGCGAGCGGGAGGGAGACCGACCACAAATGGAACGCCAATTCCTCTCCCTCCTCCTCCTCGTTGTAACGCTCTGCACCTCCGTGGAGTCCTCCTCGACGTCCAATGCCGACGATGACCCGCTGATCCTCCAGGTGGTCCCGGACGCCGAGGACGACGAGCTGATGTTGAACGCGGAGGCCCCCTTCTCGAGCTTCCTCCGGCGATTCGGGAAGTCGTATGCGGGCGAGAAGGAGCACGCTTACCGGTTCTCGGTGTTTAAGGCGAACCTGCGGCGGGCGCAGCGGCACCAGAGGCTGGACCCCACCGCCGTGCACGGCATCACCAAGTTCTCCGACCTCACCCCTGCCGAGTTCCGGCGGAACTACCTCGGTCTCCGCGGCGGGCGGCGCCTCCGCCGGGCGCTGGCGGCGACCCACGAGGCGCCCATCCTCCCCACCAACGACCTCCCCACCGACATCGACTGGAGGGACAGCGGCGCCGTCACCGCCGTCAAGGATCAGGTTCGGCTCTTGCCCTTCGCCTGGGCCCTAAATTCTGCTGTTTTTCTGATTTAATTATTTTTTCTTGGTGATTTTGGGTTGTTTTAGGGTTCTTGTGGATCGTGCTGGTCTTTCAGTGCTGCAGGGGCTCTGGAAGGTGCGAACTTTCTGGCCACCGGAATGCTGGAAAGCCTCAGCGAGCAGCAGCTCGTCGATTGCGACCATGAGGTCGGCTTCCAACCCCCTCTTGCTCTCCTTTTCTTTTTATTTTCCTTCTTTCTTCTTGTCTTAATTAGGCCTAATCTGGAGGTTTTTTTTGTATTGATTTTATTTTGATGTTCGGTTAGACTGGGTTGATTCCGTGTTTCTTTTTTCAATGTCCTTTCTTAACAAATGGTTTCGATTTATTCTTTCACTCTTGTATTAATATTGTGAAAATTTGTTTAAATAATTGTCTAGTGGGCAGATCTTGAAATATTATCTTCTAGTAGAGAAAGTTTTCGATCTTGAAATATTACCTTCTAGTAGAGAAAGTTTTCTTTCTTTCTTTCTTAAAATCAATTGTTATGGGTAGAACTCCAGTGCCTGAACCGAAGATGCAGGTAGGCTATAGTCGTAGCCGACCCATACATCGGCCACTGACTTACAAAACATCGGCCATCGACTAGCATCCTGACCACCGACCCTTATTGTCTGCGGTCTTCATATCAAATGCCGATCCATCCTTCAGCCGCCGACCCCAGCATCAGCGACCGACCCGTCTCCGTGCATATCAGGTTGCTGACCTCCATGTTGACCATTGCTTTTATCATCAAAGTGACCCGTCTCCCCAGCATCCTTTCAAATCACTCCATTAATGAAAATGGCTGACCGTAGGATGAGGTAACATTAACCACTGAATCCAAGGAAATGATGCTGGAACTATTAATGAAATGGCTGACTGTACGTTGGATGAGGTAACATCAACCACCGAATTTCAGAGAACCATGTCAAAACCATTAATAGAAACGGCTGATTGTATGCCAAATAAGATCACACTAGCCACTAAGCTCCAGAGGGTTAGGGCGGGAATTCTAGCAGGATGTGATCAGATAAGTGGGAAGGCCTTCTGCTGTTCTTCCCATTACAGATCCGACCTTTATCTATAAATAGAGATGATCAAGAGACCCCTAAGGTATGCCATTACTTTGTCTCGTGCTCCTTCTCACTTGTTCTATAAATTTCTGGCTTGAGTGTTGAAGGATCCCCACCGGAGCTAATCTCGATCAGGACTTGTTTTGTAGGTTTGGCTGCCGCTATCCGTCATGTAACTCTAGCCCTTCTAGCCTAAGCCAGAAATCTACAGCGACAGATTGACGCTTGATGAAGGATCCTGAAAGGCCTGCTTTTGGGAAGGAGCACGAGACCTACGGCAATGTTGTTGCACCGAATATCTTTGTGACGCTTTGCAGCAATCTGATCGACTGAGGTTTCGGTCGAAAATCATGCTCCAGTTCTGTTGTTCGAGGCATCTTCATAGCTGTCTCAACTAGCTATGGGGGGTAAACTAGAATCAGTTCAATATACTGGTTGAGCAAGTCTAGGTGTTGACTAGGCAGTCCGTGCCATACAGCAGCCCCTCACGTGGGAGACCTCTGAGTGGCAACCATTTCAACCTCCCCTGCATGGTCCAGAGCGAAAAAGGCAGATGCGCTGAGCCGACCTCGAAGTCCCAAGCCAAGGAGATGCTCACTTACTCCTCACTTCGGTAAGGGATCTACTCCAGGTCGATCCCCATCTCGCCATGGAGGAATTTATGGTCCGTGATGCCGATGTGGATCATAATCTCTGGAGATGAATTAGTGCATCGAGGTGCTACGACACCAAACCACAGGTCGGAGTGATCAAGTTGGCTTCTGCATCGATCCGCCTTTCAACAATAGAATTATGCGGGAGCCGCTACATAACAACTTCAAAATGCCTTAGCTGGCAAGCTACGATGGATCAACAGATCCACTAGATCATTTGGAGAGCTTTAAGGCTCTCATGCTCCTCCATAGAGCATGTGATGCAATTTTGTACTGGGCATTTTCTTCTACTCTCAAGAAGGTGGCATGAGACTGGTATTCAAGTCTGTAGTTGGGTTCCATCCACTCATTTGACTAGATGAGTTGATCATTTGTCGCCTGCTTCGTAAGTAGTAAAAGGCTGCATTGGCAATCCAGCTCCCTAGTGAACATCAAGTAGAGGGAAGGAGAATCCCTCCGCGACTATATAAACTATTTTAATGCAGTTGCTATGTAGGTTCGAGACTTGGACTAGTCAGTTGCTATGACCATCCTGAAAGATGGACTTTAGAAGAATTCTCTCTATTCTTTGGAGGAAAAAATATTTGAAGGACCTTGCAGAGATGTTGGATTGAGTTGAGAAGTATGCCCAAGCTGATGAAGCCTTCGAGAAGCATGGGGCTTCGATCAAGTTTTCGATCGGAGAAAAGAAAGGTCCTAAAATCTCCCTGATCTCAAAGGATCCCCCAAGGAACCGGCCTCGGTCTAGAACTCTACCTCGGCGTTGGAGATCTAGAACCCTCCTGGGGTCGGTGACCTAGGACCCCTCAGAGAGTGTCGCGTATTACCAAGGCATTGGTCCCCATCAAAGAGGTTGCGTAACTACACTCCCTTGAATACTTCTAAAACTCAAGTGTTCATGGAGATTAGAGAGCAGCTGCACAGAATGAAAAGAATGAAGTCTCGGCTAGAAAATTGCACTTGGAAGAAATGTTGCCTCTACCATCGCAACCACGGCCATGACATCGAAGATTGCATCTAGCTCCAGGATGAGATCGAGGAGCATATCTAGTGAGATCGACAGGATCGTTTCATCCACCGTATAAGGGAAGGATCTGTAGAGCCGCTAAGAGGACCTCATCATCCAGAGCACCCTTAGTAGGAGCAGCCAATAGAAATTCGACATGTGGTTGGCGTAATCAACACCGTCACTATGGGGGGCATGGTGGGATACGACTTGGAGAATTAATCAAAAGATAGAAATTGGAGGAAGCGATCACCTTCTCCGAAGAGGATACAGGAGTCCAATTCTTGCATAATGATGCAGTGGTTGGATCTTTAAATATTGTAAATTATGTACGCCGCATTTTTGTAGATAATGAAAGCTTGACCGATGTCTTGTTTTATGATGCATTCTCCAAAATAGGGATTTCTCCGAATCAATTAGGTAGATTAGACTCCCCTCTTGTAGGTTTTATTGGAGATACTATGTCAGTCGAAGGAGTCATTACGTTACCAATCACAACTAGATGAGAGCTCCGATGATCTACTACCAACATTGACTTCCTGGTCGTTAGAGTGCCCTCGGTGTATAACGCTATTTTGGGGTGCCTAGGGCTGAATGCATTTAAAGCCTTGGTGTTGACCTACCACTTACTGATGAAGTTTCCAACTAGATATGGGACCGGAGAGGTTAGAGGGGACTAGGCACTAGCTTGGCACTGCTATACAATCACCCTTCAAGGAGTGAAATCACTTTCTGTGCTTTCTATTGAGCGGCTAGATACCCATGACGAACCTAAACAAAAAGCGAGGGGAGCTGGTGGAGGATCTTGTTTCCATTCTACTAGATGACGAAAATGAATGGAGCATAGTTTAGATATGGTCGAACTTGAATGAGGTAATCCAAACCCAATTAACTTCCTTTTTATAGAAAAATGCTGACGTCTTTGCCTGGTCAGCGGTAGACATGCTCGGGATCGACCTAGAAGTAATGGTGCATCGGCTAAGCATGGACCCTCTATACTGATTTGTCAAGCTGAAAAAGTAAAGCTCTACACCAGAGCAGTAGAAAGTCATTGTCGAAGAGGTGGACAAGCTGATCGGTGTTGGCTTTGTCAAGGAGGTTATTTATCCGGAATGGCTTGCAAATATGGTCCTTGTAAAGGAGGCAAACGAAAAGTGGCGGATTTGCATAGACTTCATCGACCTCAATAAAACTTGCCCAAAGGACCGCTATCCCCTGTCTTGGGTTGACTAAATGGTGGACGCCACTTCAGGCCATAAGCTCCTTACTTTCATGGATGCCTACTCTGGTTATAATCAAATAAGGATGGCACTTAAAGATGAGGAGAAAACTATATTTGTTACTGATCGAGGATCTCTCTCTT